>JAOTRS010000002.1:7225977-7244715 GCA_028565755.1 Dinotopterus cunningtoni
AAAAAAAAAAAACACACAGCCATGAATAAACAAATGGTACAAAAACATTCTCAGAGAGCAATGCCTTTTTTAGCATGATGGAGCATTTTGCCATAAGGTAAAAGTGATAACTAAGTGGCTCGAGGAACAAAACATCAGAATTTTTGGTCTACGGCCAGGAAACTCCTTAGACCTTAATCTCATTGAATTTATGGTCAATCCTTAAGAGGCGGGTGGACAAACAAAAAAAGAACACAAACAAATTCTAACAAACTCCAAGCATTAATTACACAATAATGGGCTGACATCAGTCAGGATGTGGCCCTGAATTTGATTGACTAGCATGCTAGGGCGAGTTGCAGAGATTTTGAAAAAGATGGGTTAACACTGCCTATGACACATGAAATGCTTGTAATGATACTTCAGTATATCATAGTGACATGTGACAAAAAGATGTATATAAAAAAAAAAAACCCTGAAGCAGCAGACTTGTGAAAATGTATATTTGTGTCACTCTCAAAACTTTTGACCAGATAGATGGATGAATGGAAAAAATAATAAAACAAATTATGGAGGGCGCCGGTAGGGGGCAGTAATAGATTTTTTTATTGCCAAATCTCTTGTAAGAAATATTGAAGGGGCGGGGCTTGCAGCGGAAGTGTGAAAGCGACGTGTGCTTGCAGTGGAGCTGTTTGAGTGAGCTGCTCCGTGTGTCAGGACCGCCATGGTGCTGTTAGAAAACGACGCGGTGAGAATCATTTAATTCACATTTATCATAATTTTATAGTGATTTTTATGTGAGTATTAATGTGTGATGACTTCCGTGTTGGACGCGTTGTTTAAAGCAGTGCAGAGTTCAGGGAAGGCTCAGGTAGCAATGAGCTAGCTGTTGGTTAGCATTACAGCGTTCAGCTCCAGAGTTTCAGCTTTATAATTAAAAAAACACTTCATTACTGATCATAAACAGAGCTTTAGACCTGCTCTAATAACCCCTGTCTCTGTAATATCACTCCTCTCTGTATGTACTCATCACTTCTGATTCATTTCCTTCTAATTGATTTCTGTAAGACTCAGCTTGAGGGATGAATAAACAGATTTTTTTTGATTGACACACACACGTCCCACCTCCTGCTGTCTTTTTTTTTCCCCTGAATAACTTAAAAAGTTTTTAAATTAATCCTACAATTTGGGTTTATATGCATACTCAGCGTCCACTTTAATGGGAACATCTGGCAGCAAACAGGTTTAGAGCTTTAGCTTCAATTATTTGTCATAGGTACCTTTACAGCACATTGAAATTATTTATTTTCAGTTTTTTTTTTTTTTTTTGCATATCTCAGTTAATAAGCGCTGGGTCAGCCAGGACACAGTGCCCCAAACAGAGAGGATTAAGGACCTCGCTCAAGGCCTCAACAGTGGCAGTGCTGGGGCTTGAACCCCCGACCTTCCAAACAGAAACCTACAGCCTTAACCAAAGAATTGGCAGAAATCGGGGTTCACATAAGTGCCTCCAGGAAAGACTGCAACCTTAATGCAGCTTCTTAGCTGCTCAGCCAACCTGACGCTGTTAATGTTCACATCTTACATCATCCCGAGGAGACGTCTGATCTCTGTGGCAGGAGCTGCCAGTGTCAGATATTTCTGAAATCCTGAGAATTTTACCCACACAATGCTCTCTAAAGTGGGCATAGAATGAAGCAAAAAACACCAGACACCCTACATAATAATGTGTTGTCATTAAGTTACACCTCGACTGAGTGTAATTTGTGTACGTGTGTAGATCACATGACGGCATCAACGACGGTGCAACTGCTGACATCTTTAGAGGAAACACAATACAGCACTACACACTGCTGACATAATTCAATTCGATGTTTACAAAAGGCCACAGATAACTGTTGAAGTGTGTATAAATCTTTTTGGCTGAGTTTATTTCAGTGAAATAATCAGTGAAATGCTGTAGAGTCGTGTGTTCATACATGATAGTGTGTGTTTGTATTACATTTTGGAAGTTGAGCCGTTATGCATTATAACATGTTTATTCTGACGCGGTGTCTCTCGGCTCTCCCGCAGTTTCTCACTGAGCTCACACGCCTCTTCCAGAAGTGCAGGACCAGCGGCAGTGTGGTGATCACCTTAAAGAAATGTGAGTGTGAACCGCCAATAAGGTTTACCTTAATGCGTTTTTTTTCCAGCTCCAGATCTGATATGCAGAAGGCTGAGTGGTGACTGTCAGGGTGAATGCGGGGCAAATGTTACAACTGACACTGCAACTGATGCAAAATTGCTTTAGGGTAACGTGCACACACACTTTATAGAATTTGTGATACTTTAGAGTGGTTTTTCAGTGGAAGGGCGAAATCCATGCAAAGACGGGAACCAGAATTTGGGACCAAACCAGGGACGCTGAGGGGTGAGGAAGCAACGCAACCTGCTGCCGGTGTACCACTTTGCCGTGAAATAATATAAAGAAATAAAGACACAAACTTCTAAACTGATATTTGATCCCCTCCATTGTTAATAGGTTTCAATTTTTACACATTTTCTTAACCAACAGAAAAACATGATCAATCAGTTAATAACCAACAATGGCAACAAATTATTTGAGACAATACAAGCATAAATAGTTGCTGCTGTTGTTATTATTATTATTAATAATAATAATAGAGTTTAACAATTACAGTATGAAAGTTTTATTGTCGCTTTATGGCATTTTATTTGGGTTTTATTATTAAACAAAACTGTTTTGTGCGTACATATATTTTTACTCGATGAAACGCATTGTTGTGCGTGCTCACTCAACATCATTCTTGCTCCAGCAAACCCGCTCTGTGCTCCAGGGATTCCAGATTACAATAAAAAAAACAAACTGACGACCATTTTGATAGCCTAATACTTAATCTATTGATTATTCGGGTTGTGAGCCATGAAATTAATCCATGGCACTAATTTAGCTTTTAAATGTTGTCTTAGGTGGGTGTGGGAGCCAACATAGACATGAATATCAAAGATGAATGCTTCGATACTTCATTCACAAATGTGTTCTTTCTTGCTGAAACAAAAGAGACAGAAATCTTGAGAGGAACCTGACTCAACCCAGGGAACCCATCCTCATTTGGGTGATAACAGATGGCAGGCTATGATCTGCAGTCATACTGTGTGTTAGGAGGCCGGAAGTGACAACAGGAGAGTTAAACTTTTATCTATTTTGGGAGAGTTATATTTTATGTGATTGAAATTACATCTGTAATCCTACCGGTGGTATGAATTAAACTATTCAAATATTGGCAGGCAGCTCAGCTTCCCGCGTGGTAGAAGCGAATTATTTGCCAAGTTTGTTTTGAATTGTAAGAAAATTAAGGAAAAAAATAACATTGAACTGAAATATTTATAAAATCCTGATGCATTCAGAATCGCGATCTAATCAGCACCTAGGTATCATGATATTCTATCAGGTGATCCCTGGTGCTTCCCATGCCTATTTGTTAATGTCCAGTCAAATAAACATTGTCCCTGACGTAGAGTCGAGGCAGTTTGGAAGTCAGTCATTAATCAAGTTGTTTTTGTGCGTTCCTCTCATAATGAACCGTGACGGGCCACGTCCTTAGTAAGCATGTACAGGTATTCCCTGACCTTTTGTAGATGCAAACAAAGCACGGAAGTAACTTGCGTGTATTGTACAGAAAAATAGACACTGTAGTGCACCAGATTCCAGTATTTACAATTATATACAATATTTTCAGTGTGTAAGTGAATGTACAAAATGTCGAGTCTGTTATATTGTATGCGTGTGAGGTTGCAGAAGAAATTAGTCGGCCTCACCGGTTTCAATAAATCAGCCTGGGAGCATGATGATAGAAATCCTCAACAAAACAGTTTACAGTCCAATATAGTCAAAAACAGCTCAAAATGGCATCTGGGATTCTCTTTGTGGTTTAAAGGTGCAGAGACAATTTGGTCACATAATAGCAGTGTGGGGAATGGGACAGAGATTTAGTCAGGTGGCTTGGTATGCTTTACATTCTATATTCGTGTCAAAGGCATACGAGACTCACTTTGTCGGACTTATGAACAAATCCGACTTATGAACATGCTCTCAAATAGACCTTATTTGTAAGTAGGAGGCTATCTGTATAATCAAACTCCCTCCCTTCCTTTTTCAGATGATGGCAGGACGAAGCCGGTGCCGAGGAAAGGCCATCCAGAAACATTTGAACCAGCTGACAATAAATGTCTCATCAGAGCATCTGAAGGCAAGAAGAAAATTAGCACAGTGGTGAGTTTACCTCAGGTTTAAACCCTGATTCAGTGTACAATGAGAAAGTTAAGTGTGCGTTTGTGTGTGTAAATATACACACTTATATGATGAAAGATATTAACTTAAGTAATATTAAACATGTGTTTAAGACGGGTCTCAATCCTTTTTTTTTTTTCAGGTCAGCACTAAAGAAGTAATAAAATTTCAAATGGTGAGTATTTCGTCATGCTTCAGCTTCCATATTGAGAGACGTAAAGTCATGGGTTTTATGTGATTAAAAATAACAGCTTAGGAGAAACTACAAATCTGTCCGAAAATATTATAAAGATAATTTATAGCTTGACTAAATATAGTTTACACAGGTAATTACCTTAATTTCCAAAAAAAAACATTCTTATATTTATGTGAACAAATGGAAAAACATATACACCACCAGTCAAAACTTTGGAGACCTTCTAATTTTCAAATTCCATGGTCTTTCCTGATTTTTATTTCTTTAAACACTATAAAAAAAATCCTCAAGGCATCCACAATATGCAATAATCTCCTTTGAACAGTTGATATTGAGATGTGTATACTATTTATGATCTGTAAAGCCTTCATAGCGGCTCCAACGTGTTGTTAATTGGTGATTTCTGAGGCTGGTAACTCTAAATGAACTTCTCCTCTCCAGCAGAGGTAAGTCTTGGTCTTGCTTTCCTGTGAAGGTCTTCATGAGAGCCAGTTTCATCATGGTGCTTGATGGGTTTTGCAAATGCACTTGACACAATACTATTCCACTATTCCAAAACAGCTGTCCTAAAATAACAAATTAAATTAATTACCTAATTTCATACGTGGTGTTTCATAATTTGAAATCTCCAGTATTGTTCTAGAATGTAGAAAACAACTCACTAAACAAAACATTGAACTAGAGGGTGTCAACTTTTGATTAGTGCCATACAAAAAAAATAAAATCACACAAAGGATACAAAATGCAAAAATGTTTGAAATTCTTTCTCATTTTTATTTCATCACTTGCAAAGCCTTTTTTTAAGCAACATTTCCCCCCCCTCCTGTTCATTAATGGAAGCGACGCACATGTGTAGTATGTGGCTTGTAATGTTGCTCAGTCTTGTAAACAGATTGTTCTCTTGTTGCTTTAGGCGTACTCTAATTTATTGAGAGCGCACATGGACGGATTGAAGAAGAAAGACAAGAAGAGTAAAAGTAAGAAGACTAAAGCTACACAGTGATCTAAATACTAAGGAGAAAGAGAGAGAATTCATCCAGACCACCTTCAGTGACATCACCTGTGCCCCGACCTCAACAACTTTTCCTTCATGCTGTTATTGTGTGGCACTCGATAGCAACTGAAGGAGCCAGAGGCGTTTTCACTCTCTGCATCAATCTAATCTTGACCTCTTCCCTGTGTAGAACTGTTTTGGTGGGTCAAGATTTTGCCACAATCATCAGGTGTAATTTGGTGGTGCCATATGATGCGGTTTTTGATTACAACCACCCACCTTTTTTTAACCCCCCCTCATTTTTGAACTTAAAAGTTCACCAGTCCTCTGCTGTTTATGCCAGAAGTTAACCTATTAATATCAAAGGATTCAAATCCTCCAGTGTACAGATTTGTTTTTGACTTCAGAGGAGCATATGTTTTTTTTTTCTTAAAGATAATTTTTGGTTATTACTAAAATCTGTAATTATTTTTTCCCAATTAATGTTTGTGCCTATATGACTTTTTTTTTTTTTCCCCTTTCCATGCATTTTGGCACAAATAGTTTTTTAGGTTTGTTTTAGTTGTTGGCCCAAACAGTGCAATGAGCAAATATCACGCTGTTAACTTATTTTGGGTCCAAAATAATAAAAAAAAAAAAACAGAAAACAAAGTGTCCCAGTTCAGCAGTGGTTCAAGCTTTGTTCTGTGTAATACTTGCGTCATGTTGATTTCCCTTCAGTAATGCCCTTTTTGGGTTGTTTAACTTGTAATTTGTTCTTGTCACTGACATTTACAACACCATGTACACAACACAAAACAAATCTTAAGCTGAGGTTTTAAAGCGCTGTGTTCTTCTTGTCGGGCCGCTCTCTGCTCGAGCCGACTGAGTTGCTGCGTTTGGCTTCCTCTTCCGCCTCGTTGTAACCCTGACGCATCAGCTGAGACACGTACTGGAACATGGTCTGGAAAACAAATACAAGAAAATGAGATCTGTACCCAGTGCTTTTTTCTTCAGTCTGAATAAAAATCATTTTGATTTTCACACGATGTTCAAAACTGTGGAGACTGTACACGTACAGTCCATAAATCCCTGTCGTTTTTAAAATATATTTTACCCGTTTTCCACAGTTCACCTGGTTTGCATCAAAATATGCTCAAGTTAGAGCTGAAAATCTGCACTTTAAGCTCATATTTATTTAATGTCAACTCCTCTGAGCAGTGAACCCACCAAAAAGTGAAGAATTAAGTGACATAATTCTAGAATGTAAGTGTAAGTTACAAAAATTTATTTTCGATAATACAGAGTGCTTGGTCCGTTGTGACTATTATTTTGAGAAACCTTTTTTTCCCATTCTGTAGTGTTGCATTCTGTGAACAGTCAGTAGAATTTGGGGTGAGCTATGCATTTTACCCTCACCTCATATGTTGGATATTTATAAGTCAAACTGGGACTTTTGATAGTGCAGAATAACAACACTTTTAGGAGAGTTAAAACTCTTTATTTCTTTATATAATCCTCTTCTTAACTAATGTACCTTTTCCAGCGTTAAACTAGGTGGGCTACCTGCTTCACATCTGAAACCCTGGCCTCCCAGGAACTCCTCTAGAAGCACTTTGCTTAAATGGAAAAATGGCCTGATTTGATCACCAAAGGCATTATCTTTTTGCAGGGCAGTGCACATCAAACTGTCCTCTAAACCACTTGCACATTACTGGAACTTGGCTGATAGTTCCTGTATACATTACTGTACAGTCCTGACATTTCCACATGTTTGGGCCATTAGAGGAGTTCCTGGGAAGGACCTTCTGAGAAAACCTTCTATCTTCATGAAAGGTAGATGCAAGCACTGGGAAGTGCGTTAGTGTAGCAGGGAGTTGTATAGAGAAATAAAGGAAGTTTAGAATACTGTACATGCGTGGGTTAATGGGCTGGGAAGGTAATGATGTTAAGAAATCAGTAACATCTTGTGACTGAAATTTCTCAACATACACTGTTATCTGGTCTTTTGTCATGTGTTCAGTAAAATCCATGCGGGCGCATGTAACCTGTGATTCATCTTTTTTTTCTTCTTTTGCCTTTGCAGTCTTTTTTGTGGCAGGTTGTATAACTTGTGTGCACTAGAACTAATTTAAGAGTTTTACCGCAACATGGTGGAATACATTATTTTATAACCATCTCCCCCCTCCTTCATTTAACCTATTTTGCATAAAACAATCACAATTTTATAATGTGTGATATATACGGTATAAGGATATACTGAGTCTGGAGCAACAAATTTTCCAGTTTCAAATAAATCTCTTCACTTATTCCCCAAAGGTAGTTAGCTTTAATTCTCAGGTCAGTCGTCTCAAAACCGTGGCTGTACGCCACTTTACTCAGCTCCTTCTGCTTTGGTCTGAAACAGCTAGAGATTACAATCACTAATTTTAGAGAAGGCTTCTGCGTGTATCGGTGCGCACAAAGCATCTCCCTGCATTAAGAGGGTGATTAGCAAATCGATTAATATTTATAATCCATAAATTGTGGTCTGTTTTATGAAAATTTATTTATGGGGCAGTGCCAGGGAAGACGAGTGGAAGAGAACGCAGTCATCTGTGATGGACGGTAAATAAAACTAAACACAGGAAAATACAATTTGTATTTTCTTTAGTTTTTAGTTATTCATGTGTGTTTCTTTCTCCAGAGTGACAAACTAAAATCTTTATTTTGAGTAAACCGTAGCTACAGTTTTGGCATTATGACCAACTACTTGTTCTGGCTGTTATTGATTTAATGCAGAGAAAATATGGAAACCAATAAAAACCTATAAAGTGCATTGCTTTGTGTAGTGCCTCTCTGATTCTTTCGATATCCTTCTGATTTCAAACACGTTACATTATTAGGTGCGTCTCGAAGAAAAGGAAAGGCAAGTCACGCAATGCTAGTAAATGTACAGACATTTGCCGTGTACTTCTTAGTGGAATAAAGGTAAAAAAGTACCCAGTACAATACATGAAATATGTACGTCAGTACAGTAACGGAGTACATGTACAGTACTCAGCTACCTCCCACCTCTGGCACTCACCTTCCATGCCTTCTCAAGTTCAGGGGTCCATTTGTCTTTCAGAATTGGCCGGACTGCGCAGATGAACTCTGTTCCTACATACTGGGAATAGAAAATACACGCGAGCAATATTTAAATGATGAAATACACCTGTTCTCTTTGACACTTTGGGGGAGAAAGTTCTAAGTGAAAGTGGGACACTTGCTGGTCATGGGTGGTAGTGCAGGAGTCTACTCCTTTAATGTCTCACCCCGTAGTATTTAGGAGGTGCGCAGTAGCGGTAATGGCTTCTCCCAAGCTCGACAGCCAGTGAGTCCAGCCGGTCCAACTGATCAAGCCTGGCCACGCTCTTCTCAATGAAAGACATCACGCTGTTACGAAAAAAAGACAAAATCAAATACAACTCCGTTTAAATGAGACTCTACAGCACAGGTTCCACAAACCTGGACCTGGAGTTTCCCTTCGTCCTTTACAGTTTTAATGTTTTAACAAACACTCCTCATGTCAGGCATGGCTACTGATTAGTTTATTAGCTGGGAAAAGCAAGCAGGGAAATATTAAAAGAAATATTAAAATGTGCTTGACTGGGAGAACTCATGGTGCGCTAGAGCATTTGTATTTTCTCTGTTTTTATATTTTGTTTATTCACATCAAGCACTCTCATTGTACTTTAGGGAAATACCTATGATTTGACACACTTACAGTCTTGTTGACGGGATAATGGGGAGATTAAATTGCGACTGGACTGGGAACAGGGCTAGCACGCTGCTCGTTCGTGCACACTCCGGAGAGGTACTGGAGTGTTTCTGTCTAATTATTGAGACACAAATAAGAGTTCTAATAGCCGTGTTCACTTGTTGGCTGTGTGGTATTTTCGCACGCTGCTCACGAGTGAGGTTGAAGAGCCACTTGTTGTATGTCTGAGCGCATTGGGATCCTGGTCTCTCCCCTCTCAGCTGCACCGGTAGGACACATGATTAAAGTGGCTCTTAGGAATGTAACCAAGTGGCACAATGTTTTGCTGATGGAGAGGATACGGGACCGTTTGCATCAGTGTCTATTTGCAACGGTGAATAAATACTCAGCCACTCCGGTTCATTTCGAGACCATTTGCTCGGATCCTCACTCCAGTCTCCATGTTATAAGCAGTTGATTGATGTGAAATGGAACGAGGCCAAGACAACAGTAATAAAAGGCCAATCGCAGGTTCCTCCTGGCTGTTATTAAGACCCATTCGCCATCCTGTAGAGTTCTCAGTGTCTCTGGTGTGCAGATGGAGGCCATTAGAGGTCAGTTCTGTGACACTAACCTGTAATGTGTTATAGAGTATTTCCGGCCTACAACGAAATTCCGCTTCATTTAAGGACTTAATTAACGTCTTAAAGCATTACAAATCTATTATGTAGGGATTATGGGATATGTCAGACAGCCTTGTTGTTGTTTGCAGATTATTACATTAAATAATGTTTATTATATTATTGACATATATCATGAGGTGTGTTCAAGTCAAACCAGGACTTTTCATTGTGCAGAATAACAGAGCGCAATTATAAGAGGTAAGAACTCCTTTTATTTCTCTATATAAATTCTTGCTACACTAATGCACGTATCCCAGGGTTTCATTAGTTCTTGGTAGAAAGTTTTTATCACCAAGGTAGAAAGTTTTCTCATTTCGCCAGAGCCGTGATCGGACTGCCTGGCTCATGTCTAAAGCAGCTGGCCTCCCAGGAACTCCATTAATGGCCAACACATGTGGAAACTTTTCCACATGCTCTTTCAAAGATCAGGCGTTCTACTTACTGAATGTTCATAGGAACGATTCCAGTGGGCTCATTTATTGAAGTACAACTACTGTTAAATCTTTTGCACGATTCAGATGTTTTACTGCGGCTAAGCGCCTCATCACCGAACTGTGCTTGAAGTCTTCTTCAGTTTTATGTCTTAAATTTACAATAAAGCTCATCATAAGTCCCAGTTTGCCTTGAATGCATCTCGCACTTTACATCATAATGACATCATAGATACTTTTTTAATAGTTCTTTTAGTCTATTTCTATACTAATATTTATTTTAATAAAAAGGGAAACGGTTACACACTGCTGTCACAAGTGTAGGTTTTTGTGATGCAAAAAAAGATTTACTGTTACATACAGTAGCAACCAACAAAAAAGCTTTTTAGGAGGAAAAGGAACAAAAAAAGGATCACTGGGTTTTGTGAGTGTGCAAGTGTAAAGGCTAGAGGTTCCTTTCAAAGAGAGTACTGACCGGAGACCATGGGCTCGTAGCTCCTTGCTAGTGCGTAACCTTTCCAGGTCCTCCACGTCACGGAACAGGAAGAAGACGTCTTTGCACTCCGGATGAGTCTCGAACAATCTGTTGCAGAGACAACAAAACACATTAAAGCAACGTGTATGATGTATCAGGACCTTGAGCACTGGACGTCTTATTTACTCATCTATAGGATGAGGAAGGGAAATCTATATTTAGGCATTTTTAAATTGAATAGTCTTCCAGTGCATATACAGTGTCCACGTTTGGGCATCAGTTGTGCATCATGTCTTTTAATGTTTGAATTAAATACTTACAAAAATCGGTACAGTTATAGGTATTTATAATCAGTTCTTTTTCCAAACAAAGTTTATAGGAGAAAAAAGTATTAAGACATGATTAAATTGTATATACAGGATGTAAATGTTACACGGGTTCTCTGGATATAAATGCTGCAAGTTGCACCTGGCGTCATGATAAAAGGCACTGCCCCTTCGTGAGGACGAGCCCCTTTCTTTAATTTGTTGCCTAATGGCTACAGCATGTTTTACTCTGTCCAGTAAATGTTCCCACTTTAAGGTTAAACATTTTGGTATAATTGGTACAATAATATGCATGTGCGGTAACTCATAAAGTGTTGCAGGATAAGCTGAAAGCTAAGCATTTTCATTCTTACCTCAACACAAAATGTGTTTAACAGCATGTAGATCGTTCAGAACTCTGCACTCTGGTCAGATGAAACACAAATATAACTTGTTGCCAATAACTGAGCTTGTCATTTGAGGAGAAAGACGGGTGGCATGTATATGCACAAGAACATCATACTGTATCTACAGAGAAGGTGAGAGCTGGAGCCTCATGATAAAGGCTTCAGTCTTTATAAACACTACTTTGTTGAAGGAATCATGGAATGGAATAATGTATCAGGACACATTGTTTTAAATCGTTACATTATTTTCGGGCTAAATGGTCCGAAAATCAGTTGCTTAGGGCATGAGAAAGAAAAGTGCGGGTACAAAGAGGTTTCACTGTACCCTTTATTCAACAATTATAGGTCTGCTTGAAGCAGCACTGTGGTGTAGTGGTTAGCACTGTGGCCTCACACCTCCAGGGTCAAGGGTTCGATTTCTGCATCGTGTCTCAGTGTGTGTGTGTGGAGTTTGCATGTTCTTCTCGTGCTTGGTGGGTTTCCCTTGGGTACTCTGGTTTCCCCCACATTTCAAGAACATGCAGATTGGTCGAACTGTTGTAGGATGTCAATTTAGATTTCTTTTACTCATTTCTTTTAACTCCAGTATGTATGCCCTTAAATAAGTGTAAGTATATTAAATAACAAAAAGGATCAGAATACTTGTTTCCCCTCACTATATGCGCTGTTAGTTGTGTTGGGGCTCAGTTGCAGTCTTTTAAATTCATACTTTGGCTCTACACACTATTTTGTAAGTACTGTGTATACAACTGTGTGAACTACCGAGCGTTATTGCCAATGATCATACACAGACATCACAGACAAACTACCTTACCTGTTCATTAAAATGAGCAACAATGAAGAGCTCATGCAATGATATTCTGAGTTTCGACTAGTCGTGAATCGTTTGTGGTGAGAAGTTGGCTCATCGTTCAAGAAGCAAATTTTCCATTTCTTTGAGGAATGAGAGAAGTAGACATCTGCTTTGTAGTCCGTGCTCTAAAATGTTCAACAAAGATTTACTGATGTTTAAATTTGGTGGCTGCGATGGCCATGGGACACCTCATCCTGGTGTTTATCAAACCACTGGAATCGTTTGATCAGTATGTGTTGGGATATCATCACCTTGGAACTGTGCTGTTTGCTGGCTGTTATATGACCATGTAAAGCAATGCTAATTAAATCTGATCATTTCAGTGCTGCCAGAAGACCATAATTCTTCCTCCATTGCTCAAGGGTCCATGCTTCTGCTCCTCACACCACATTCACATATTTAATTAATTTTCACATGTACTTTACAGCACAGCGAAATGATTTTTTTTGCATATCCCATTTAGGAAGCTGGGGTCAGAGCGCAGGGTCAGCCAGGATACAGCACCCCTGGAGCAGACAGGGTTAAGGGCCTTGTTCAAGGGCCCAACAGTGACAACTTGTGGGTGCTGGAGCACAAACCCCTGACCTTCCGATCAGTAATCCACAACCCCACAGCCGTAAACAAACTGGCTCAACCACCACTGCCCACTTCTATTTCATATGAAAGGATCTTTTCTAATGGCAGCCTTGCTATGAATTCAAGCTTTGTCATAGCACATTCAGGTCTTCGTGTGTACTTTTTGGGACGTTAGTAACTATTCTGTAAAGTGTCCCAGTCAGTGATCTTCAACTGCACCAACCGTTCCATTTTGTTAGTGCTCTTTGTTCATGTTTGATGCATGCTCACATGACTTTTTAAGTATCGTAACCTTTTAGCAGTTTAACAATGTGTGAATGATTAAACTGAAATAACTGAAAACGTCATTTATGGTACTAACAATTAGCACTACAGCTCTGATTATAGTCCCAAAAAAAGAAAGAAAGAAAAATCACAGCTAAAATATGATCTGTATGATTCAGTTGCATGGTAAGAGCCAAAGTCCAAGTTCAGCTCGGCCTTGGCGTAAGCCTTTGAGAAACTTCTAGTGTTCAGAAACCACCCAGCAAAAGCAGTGAGAAATTTCTTCTGGCTCACCCAGGTCCTAAAGACACAGACCTTGTATCAGGAAAGGGTTTGTATAAGAAATAGAGCACCTCCACTGAAGGCCTTGAAGGACTTAATGTGTTACCGTTGGCATTCTTTCTTTAACATCTACACTGTGACCCAGACCTCTTTTACCATGGACCAATGACTTCAACAACTATGACACTTATCAAAAGCTATCTTACCAATTCATTTCCCTTAATAAGATCTATAAAATACTCTGATTTGACTCATATTACATTCAAACAAAATATATTACACACAAGATAGGAAATATAATAAAAAACTGGTATGATAAAACAAGGATTCATTTTTAAGAAAACTTGACTTCAAATCATTTCAAATGCTGCATGTTGCCTAAATGTTTAGTAATTAAACAAAAGTGAACAATAAGGAAAATACAGTGCCTCTCAATTACATATCGCATCAAGTGAACTCAAAATCAGGGTGCGTAGGTGCGGAAGACTATTGAGTTAGGAGCATCAGAAAGTCAGAATGGCTGAAAGGAGGGAATTCCTAGACAGAGGAGGACAATAATGATGCAAAAATAAACCATTAAGGCAGAGGTGGGGATAACAGGGAATAAAGGAGACAATGTCAGACTCAGATGTACCAAAGTAAGTGTCAGCATTGCAAATTAAAATGAAAGTAATATGGCAAAAGCAGTAAAAAAAAAAGCTAAAGTAAGTCTGTCTAGTATGAGACAATGGTGAAAGGGCATCTGGCGTAAAACCTTGTTAAGTCGAATGTGCAGATCGGATGGTCTGCTGCAGCAACCCATTAACAGGAGAATGATGTAAAAAAAAAAAAAAAAAACAGGATAGGATGTAAAAAAACAGGAAAATAGATGGACAATATTTCTTCAATCCGATTGAAATTATTCAGATTAAAGATTCCACCCTAACTCTTTACATGGATACTGATCAAATAAAAAGCATTAATTCAAAATATTACTTTTTGACATGTGCAAGTGGTTCTGCTAGTTGTAAAGCATTTAATCTATGCAGAGATAACAAAAGAAGGACAAAACAAACAAAAAAACGTCCTGAATTTGTAAATGTATTAAAAACGAAAAACATTAAATATAACATATTATTCTTTGATATTAGCTACAAGCTTGGGACAAATGGATTTATGGATCTCTAACCAGCCGTCAGGTGGGACACTGCTGTATGGCACTATGGCACTACGATATGTCAACCTGTGTCGATGTGTATGAGAGTATGAGACTTTATCCCCAAAAATCCTAACCCAATCGTCCGACATAGTAATCCTTTAAAGACACACCTAATAAATGCGCACACACAGCATTCACACATAGCATAAGCACCTTAAAGTATCCAGGTTCTCTCAGTCTGACCTCAAAATGACAAGCTAAGGGTGTATTAGAGTGAGTTCAGTCTTCAGAGTGTTGGTGTGTCAGTCGTTACTAAAATTAATTATCCTACCAAAAATTGTATGCTATATTAAGCATGAAAAACAATTGTTAAACAAATAATAATTAAATTAATAATTAATAGTAAAAGAAAACGTTGGGGTAAGCCCTGCTCTTTGTACACTGAACCTTTTATCTTTAGTGCTTCCACCACCATGCCGCACCATCACATTAGAGACGGAAATAGTAAACCCTCTGGTTTCTCTTAGATGTTTGAAATGGCTTTTAGGACATGAAGTCCAATCATGGCTTCACCATACTACAGAATGTTTTTGTTTGATAGGGCTTAGGAGTCCCACAGGTACCTTTTTGTCTACAATTGTCAGGCACTGTTCTGTGCTTTTAAACACCCTTTCTCAAACCCAAAAAGATTGCAGGCAAAAATACATTTGTATGTACCTCAGCATACAAATGCCCGCCTCATTTTTTTACATTAACAACCGAAATTTTGCAAGACATTTGCCGCGGCATAAGAAGCATTTTCGGCATACGAGCAAAAATTCCGCATATGTCCAGACACAAACAACTTGTTTGTGTCAGTGGAAAGCCAAGCAAAATGAGTTTACATATTTTTTACAGGTCAATTAACATTTTGTGCAAGATTTAGTGAGGACATAACACCATGGATACCAAGAATGTTAGCAAAGACAGTAGCAAGAAGACAACGGTGCCACTTTCAGTTTAGTTTTTTATATGCAAAAATATGAGGACGAAATTGGGAATAATGGTAAAACTTTTGAGTGGCTGAAACTGATTATCTGCATTTACTTTGTTTCTTATAGAAAATGCATTTCGCAATACAAACTTGCATTGCATGCCGAGGTACCACTGTACATACAATCGCAATTCGATGACCTCATTGGCCTTCCACTAATGTTGACTTTCGGCCATGACCCAAACAGCTCAGACGGTCAGAACAGCACCAGGCACAACTGTTGCATTCACCGTGTCATGGAGTGTGGAGCTGCAGAGCTGCATAAAAAGCTAGACAAATCAAACACAGGCGCATCATGACACAGAAGGTCTAGCAGCCCTGAAAGAACTCAGACAAATGGTTCCAAACAGTGTAAAGAAGCGAGAAGACTTCATTGTCATTGATGAAAGCAACACACAAAGACATGACCAGGTGTTGCATTTAATCCATGGCCAGTGTTCACGCATCTGTATGGGAAACCAAAACCAGAAAAAAATTCTTGGCTCCAGCTCAGGCGTGAACAGTGAAAACAAACTTGAAAGTCTAAAAAAAACATCTTGACAATGTCTGAAAAGACATAAGCAAGAAAAAGACAAAATCACAAATCATAAATACAAACAGTAACGTTCTTTTGGCAGGTTCTTCTCGGTTGAGTGGTGTCAGCCAAGGTGCAGGCAGCATGCTCATTAATCTGCAATAACTGCTTTATCCCTGGGTGAATACACACTGGATGGGACAGGTGAGAAGGCATCCTCTAAGGTAACTTGTTAACAATAGAAATAAGCTGTAGGTGCACAACATACAGTATAGACACTTTAACACAACTGGTAAGAATACCCAGAATTTAGCAGCACGCTAATGCGTATAATCAACTACTGAACTATTGATTTCCTCGAATAAGACCAAATATAGATAAATTAAATCGGCAGCTCGCTATCCAGTGCATCAGGACAGCCTGAAAGCCAGAGCGTTATACTTTGGAGTTAGAATTAAATGTCTTGTTTAATTCTATTCTATCGTTAAATCGGAATCCTAAAACGCTTTTTACATACGGCTGTCCGTCACTAATCATAGCGCGAGCACAGACTTAAATTACATTAACTTTACAGCATACTGTAGTCGTACAGCTTGATACAGGATGGGAGAGTAACTCTCACACACCACACACATGGATCGAAGTAAAATTTATTTCTCACACATTAAATTGTTTAAAACTGCTGTCTACAGTGGATGAATTATATTTTAGAGAACTTTCAGAACTCAGCACAGGGACTGAGCTTTAGCGGCGCGAGTATGGCCGCCAAGATGGCCATAGCAACAAAAATCATGTGACACAAGCTTTATTAAATGTTTTAATTCTGTGCATAAGAAACAGACATTCCATGAATGTAGGATCATGTATCATGTGCATACTGAAAGTTGATGAATTTAAAATGATTTAGACTATATGTTGGGTACGGCCCATAGTACTGGAAAGAGGTAGATGGAGCAAAATTTAAAGATGAAATAAACAATCTGCTGCAACGGATTGGAACCCTGTCCATGGTGTACCCCGCCTCGGGCCCCAAGTCTCCTGGAACAGGCTCCAGGCCCTCCGCGACCCTGCGTACAGGATAAAGTGGTATAGATGATGAGAGAGTGAGTGATACTCAATCTGTTGGAAATAAATGGTGTTTGTGGAACTGTTATATAAAAACAATATCATACTCGAAGTTGTGCTGAAAATCGGATATTCCAGCAGATATTCCAGCATGACAGCACTCCATCTCGTGTGATACTTCTTAAGCCGCCTGCTTATTGTAATACTTCTTGTGACAGCATGGAGCAGGTTAAAAGGTCAGAGGAGATGACCTCACAGTGATTAGAGAAAGAGTGAAATAAAAATGTTTCATCTGTTTGTTAATTACATTTAGAAAACTTCATTGCTGCCTTTTCTGCTGCTGTATTTGGAATCGTTATGTACTATGCATGGCACATGTACTGTATGTATTACAACATTAGTGATGTGAAGGCATGCAAGAAGTGTCATTATTCAGGTCATAGTTAGCTGGAATAAAAAATATATATCAGACCTGTCTCTAAAATCTTGCTGAAATTTTCCTGTGGCTAAAAACAACCCTCGATGACAAAGCAACTAAAACTCAACACTCTCAGCAAAACGCTTTCTTTGGTTCTTAGTCCCTAAAAAACATATTCCCTAAAGAAAGCTATGTGTGTGTGTATTCCAGGTCATCACACAAGGCATTATTCCAAAAAAAAATTACATTTGGCTTTTATATTATTTTAAGTCAAATATTATCTGTCACACGTTTGTACCTGGCGAGTGCTGAAGGTCAGTGATTATTGTCTTTGTAATCATTTTAGCCAAAATGACACTTTTGTACTACACAAAAATGATGCATAGGCACGGTTGAAAAATGACACGCTTGGTGTTGTCATATTTGCTCGTGAGGTTACTGTCATGTTGGCACCCATTTAGTCATGACGACGCTGAATCACCAGTTCAAGAGCAGAGTATAATATTTTTAAGACGTTCATCCGATTTATTTAGGGGAACACAGGTGTGGATCCCTGGGTAACTTATACTAGTGCAGCCATTTCCCAGAGTCATGTTGAGTTTGTGTGATATGTCTCATTCCATTTCTTTAGGCAATCACGTTATAAACATACGAGAGGTTTTTTTCTTTTTGAGAAATAAATACTTTCCAAAAAATAAATAGTGAATATTTAATCATCTAGATGAGTCTAGATATGAGTATAGATTTTTCCATCCTGTACATATGTTATTTTCTGCTTGTTGAACCTTGTTTTGCATTAATCTCTACCTTAATACTGACATCAGTGATCGAGCTGACGAGAGAGCGAGAGCCTGTTATCTTTCCCTCCCAGTGATTATTCCAAATTTGATTTATTACATTATTCCAGTGACTCCAAGCCATTATTTGGAACGAAACCCCAAAGGACCTTCTCACACTAGTCAATAACATGAAAATTTGTGAAGCTCACCATCATCGGGTGTTGAGGTTTGCAATTTCCCCAATATGACAAAAAGAAAAAAGAAAAAATAGATGCAGTCATTTATTATTATAATTATTATTATTATTGTTTCAGCTTTTATGCTGAGTATTTTTCATGCTGTTAATGACTGA
>JAOTRS010000002.1:7312119-7325041 GCA_028565755.1 Dinotopterus cunningtoni
TTTCGGTTGCAGTGCTTCATTTTGCAGGATATATGAGGTATTTTGCAGTTTGGGTGTGTGGTTTTGTGAATTGTGTTAAGTATTTTGATAAAACCAGACTAGTTTGAAAAATTGTGTGTTAGCAATTGGAAAAAACTGTAAGTTCAGATGAGCAGGTGAGCGAATACTTTTGGCAATATATTATATATTTATTAAAACATATTAATGCAATGGCTAAAATGCTTTGGGTTTTAAGAGCTACAGTACATCTTTGAACTATGCACTAGCATTTAGTGTAAATTGTATAATTTATGTCCAAGAATTAATAAAAAATATATTTTACCAGTTACAACTGCTAACATGTAGCTCTGCTTAATATCTGCAATATTTATCCTAATGTTATCTTGATAAACATGATTTATTACAGACGCAGTAAGGCAGTTGAGTCACGTCTCTAACTGAAACACCTCCTACCAGTAGGAAGCCAAATATGGTAAGGAGGAGCACTGACTTTTCACTAGGTCTAAACGCACTGAACTGCTCCGGCATGGTGTGCAAGCAGATCTCACCTCAGTATTTCAACTTACAGATGCAGAATCAATGCCTTGATGTGCATCAAATCAAAGTTGCAATCTAGGTTTAGTGTAACTGACATTAGATCTGTTCTTTCCACTATGTCGCCTGGATTACTCTTGTCTCCTGGAATAAGTCATCGTTCTTGGTTAAGCTGCAATGTGACACACAATTCCAGCCCTATCATTCGTTGTGGGCTTATATACACAGTGGTTAAAAAAAACACATTTAAAGGTGTAAATACTAAGAAATCATGTGCAATTATCAAAGAAAAAGAGCAGAAACCCCTCTAAAACCCATTGGTGGATTTCTCAAGTAATATTTAAATTGCAATATAATGCAAATCTAATTAAATTACAAACAACAAGAATTAAACTATAATAATAAAGTCTTAAATACTGTTTTTTTTAATTTAGATTAGATAAGATTCTAAGATTTGATTCTTTATTTCTCTGTATTATCCCCAGCTACACTAATGACATCACACTATCCCAGCATTCGATAGTCATAGTTCAAATTATAGGGCAACTAAGGGGAGGTAGGTTCCCCTGAAAAGGTCACGAGCTCCCGTGAAAGCCTCCCCTGAGTCCTTTAGGGGGAGCTCTAAAAAATGTCCACTTTTCTGCTATTGGCTATATTTTATTTTCAGGAATTTATATTCAGGAATTTTTAAGTTCCTGAATATATAATAATAGTATAAATATGTCTTTTTTGTGTGTTTATTCGTCTCATCACGTTCCCTTTTCCAAACATCTGTCTCCACTACTTAACACAATTCCGTGTCTGTTCCTGCTGTGGCCATACATGCATGACTGTGTGGCAATTGAATTAGTAGACTTGCGTACCACCTTTTTTAAATTAAAAAGGAAACTATTGGCCTCCCAGGGATTCCTATAATATAGGTCAAGACTGTATGGGGGATGTGCCAATAACTCCCAGACAAAATGGTGCAGTGGGCAGTGTGAGGATGTGCATTCACCTGCAAAAAACAAACACAAAATGTATTTGGTGATCAAACCAGATGTGTTTTCCTGTAAGTGTTCCACTTGCTGAATGTTCATGGGAACGACAACTGTGGGCTCCGAGTCACCTCAGTCTCTGCATTCACAATTTAAATGCTTTATGCATTCATTCACAAGAAATTTCATCACAAGTCAGAGTTTGACTTGAACTCCTCTCATATTTAAAAAAACTAAAGGTAAACAGTATAAAGCACTTACATTATTTTTTTGTTGAGACATTTTTTTTGTTGGGACATTATATGCACTGCTTGATCAGGCTGTGCCAATGTAATTCAGAACCACAAATTTCTAGCTTTTGCGCTTCATTGATAAACACTAAGCAAAGCTTTTTATGGCTTTCTATAAAAGCTTTGTTCAGTGTTTATCAATGAAGCTATAAAGCTCGTTTTTTATACTAGTGTGTGGATTTGGCCTGGTGCATTTATAAATATTAAAGTGCCCTATTTTCTCAGAATACCATCTTGTTCGTCCAAAACACCAATCGTGGAGACATTCTTTTTTCTTTTAGCCAGCATGTTTGAGTAGTGTGTGTGTGTGCAGCTTGAGTAGCTTTGTTAAAAAGCTGGAATGTTTCCATAAGCTCGGATTTATGAAATCGTCAGGTGTGATAAAGAAAGAAAGAAAGAAAGAAAGAAAAGAAAGAAAGAAAAGCAAAGAAGGAGCAAGAAACTGTGGCAGGTGAGAACAGGATCTGGACTGATCAGGATAAAGTTAAGGTGAAATGATCTGGACCTGTACCCTCTCATCTAGAAGTGGACCAGAAGGGGAAATACCTGCCACTAGATGTGGAGTGAATAAATGTTGTTGGCTGTGAAAGCTGAGCTGCAGTGGCACTCAATAATTCAGTGCTTGTAACAGACGGCGCATCAGCGGGGTGAAACAGCCGACTGATATGTCCTGCCAAAACAAAAGAAAAATAACGCGGACACCGTTGTCATTGTAATCAGAGCTGTGGAAGATCCATAGAAGTGCTTTGGACCTTGTTGAGCTGTGTGTTGTTTATTGTAACCTACTGGCATGTGAACACAACACAAATTTGAGCTCTGTTGACATTCTGGTGCATTCTGGGTTTTAACAAATAATACAAAAATATCATAATCATTATACAGTTTTCTTGTGCATTATTGATTGTCGTGTTCAAATGACACAGTATTGTTCAAAAGTTTTGAGCCACCCTCTTTTCTTTATACTGAAATCAATTAAATTATGTAGTTTTTTTTTTAAGAAATAGGAAAAAATGTTTTACTGTGTCAGGCAGCAAAGTGCCTAAAGATACCATTTAAAATTAGTTGTTTATGTACGAACATCAGCAGCAACCTCTCATCTGTTCTCACCACTCAGCATTCAGCATCACCAGTATACTAATCACCGGCCTGATCATCTGACATCATCTGCACCTGTTTCTTACTAGTTCATGCCTTACGTTAGATTGTTATTAATGCCTGAATGATTCATAGGTCACTGTGTAGCTTAGCAAACAAAAAACATTCCTCTGAAACTGGTCAGGTACAGGGACTGAAAATGAGAACCAAAAACTTGCCAAAAAAACAAGAGCCAAAAAGTCCTTCAGGAAGACTGGAGAACTATTAAGAAATAGTTATATAAGACTATATATCAAAACTATATAAGAAATAATAAATAAATAATAGAAAATAATAATAAAAAAAATACATTGAAAATTTAAAAACCAAATATGAAGAAAGGTGGGGCGGCTCAAGTCTTTTGCACTATACCGAAGTATTTTTTTTACCGTATTACTATTCATATATTTATTAATATATTATATCCATAAATGAGTATTAATTGGAACACACATAAGGAGGAAAAGTAAACCAGCCATTAATGAGCCCCACAAATAATCACAGACAGGATTACAAGTGAACTCACACTCCCATCGGCTGGTACAAGGAGTAGGGTAAAACGTAACAGGCATCATAAAATAGATGCTACTTATCATTGTTCTGTTTCTGAGTATGGGAATATATTATGGTCCTCAAAAAACAAACAGATTATGAGAAGAAACTATGACAAAGAAACAGAAAGGCTTAAAATTACCACCATGGTAGGACCTCCGGTCACACACAATGGGCGAGTAGCCTAATATGCATGCCTCTAAACATGCAAACTCCATGGATACTGAGGCGGGAATCAAACGTGTGTTCATGGAAAACATGCAAACTACACGGAAATAGAGGAGACCCACGAAGCATGGGGAGGACATGCAAACTGCATGGACACAGAGGCGGGAATCGAATCTGTATTTGACTGTTAGTTTGCCCAGCTTGCGAGGCGGGGGCTCCTCCTCTTTGGTCTGAAACATCACCCTGGACTGGGTGCCTGGTTCCGACGCCATGGCTGCCACGGCTGCACACAAACCAAGGAAGGCAGTCGGCGAGCCGTCTCTCTCTCTCAGGAATCGTACCTGGACCCTGAAGGTAGAAGGTGACAGTGATAACCACTAAGCCACTCTGCCACCTCATACCAACCTCACTCATCGCCTATACCGCTTTATCCTGTATTCAGGGTCGCGGGGGGCCTGGAGCCTATCCAAGGAGACTTAGGGCACGAGGCAGGGTACACCCCGGACAGGGTGCCAATCCATCACCGAGCACACACACATACTCATTCACACACTAAGCGTAATTTGGGAATGCCAATTAGCCTAACCTGCAGGTCTTTGGACAGTGGGAGGAAACCGGAGTACCCGGAGGAAACCCACCAAGCACGAGGAGAACATGCAAACTCCATGCATACAGAGACAGGAATCGAGTCTGGCCGGGAATCGAACCCAGACCCTGGAGGTGCAAGGCGACCATAAGTAGTGCGCAACTTTTTAACATCAAATTTAATTGCCTTGGAGAGCCTGTGTGTGTGTGTGTGTGTGTGTGTGTGTGTGTGTGTGTGTGTGTGTGTGTGTGTGTTTGTGTGTGTGTACGTTAAAACCACTAAGCCAAACCTGCAGCTGCTACACACTGAACCTCACCATGAACCTTCACTTGTTGTTCTGGCAACCAAACCATTCATTTATTTACTAAAGTCCATCACAGGAGTTTCTGAGGTTGTTTTTTTGTTTAAGGAAAATGCCAGTACAAAGCTGTTATATTAAGAAGCATTTATAATCTTTTCACAGCCTCTCAGTGCTGGTGAGATGAACAGCACCTGGTGTCATGTACAGTTCCTCTCTGTAGACTCCTTCAGCTCCCAGTCTGAGATGATCAACAGACGGCTAAGAGAAACACACCCTCTTCCTTACAAGATCTAATGTTTAGTTTCGTTATTTTCTATTACTAATCAGTGGACATGATGAGATACTTCCTCAGTGTGATAAGGGGTCCAGAGAGTCATCTCTGCTTGTCTAAAACTACAAAGACATGCTACTTAAATCACAAGCTAATCACGTTATTTATTACTCTGATGAAGAGGGTTAACATTAATGATTATTAGATGAACACTTTATATATTAATATATAAGAACTCTCTCATGAAATAGATTGTGAGTTTCAGCTAATTGTCATTTGCAGTGCTTCTCGAATATATCATTATCAAGCACTGTTTCACTGGTGTCCAGGTACGAGCATTATTTTAGCTTTTTTTTTTTTTTTTTTAGTTTATTGTTCATTGCTTCACTAAACTTGTGTTACCTGCACTGACCAGAATTTAATTTACATTGTTTTCCTAAGGATGGATCTGGGAGGGTTACAGAATTCATTTCGAGCTGCCCCCTCACACCAACCTGTTGCTGATTATTTTCCTTATATGCTACACCGTATCATTACCCACAGTAATATTAATAGCACTGTCTTGTGAATGTTCATGATTCTAAAATACTGTTCTGTACAAATCTTCAACCTCAGGGCCTCACTAGCCATTATGCACTAAAGTAAAGTAGTTTTTTTTTTTTTTGTCAGCACTTTGTGGGGAGTTCATGCAGATTCCAACTGACACATGAACTAATCATTTCCTTTTAAATGGAACAGGTTTTTGAAGCATAGTAAGCATAAGACCATGTCTCTCGCCATGTGTAATGAAAACACGGCAAAGACAAATCCATTACTCCCCAATGTTTCCGGGCACAGGATATTAAACCTGCATCAAGCACTATTAGCACTGAAAATTGGATTCTAAACTGCCAAGCTTATATCGAATCCCAGAGCTTTGTGGGTATACAGAGTAGGCTGATATATTGCAGCAACATGCAATATTTCCCCCTCCATTAAGCTCTTTACAGCGTACGCTGTGTGAACTGGTGAGGTAACATTAAACTGGGTGTTTGTCAGGACACTTCCTGCCCTCTGTCACTCATCTTATATTCCTCAGCTTATCAGTCCCTCTGTGACCTGTGCTCACGGACTCTCATAAAACATTCTGGGAAACAACACTCTCTCTCTCTCTAGCTCGCTCACTCACACACACACACACACACACACACACACACACACAAAGGTGTCTTCCATTACAAGCCTTCGAAAGAACAGGCGGCGAGCGTGGAAGTAGCTGAAAGACAGATAGAGGCAAGAAGAGCTGAAATAGAAAGCCTGTTGAACAGCGAGTGAAGAGCGCTTCTAAGAGATCCAGGCAAAGAAAGAGGGAGGGAGACAGGGAGAGTGGGGGCAAGGGAGAAGGAGAAAGAGAGAGCGAGAGAGAGAGAGAGAGAGAGAGAGAGACGGCTCGCCGACTGCCTTCCCTGGTTTGTGTGCAGCCGTGGCAGCCATGGCGTCGGAACCAGGCACCCAGTCCAGGGTGATGTTTCAGACCAAAGAGGAGGAGCCCCCGCCTCGCAAGCTGGGCAAACTAACAGTGAAATACAACCGTAAAGACCTCCAGAGGAGACTGGACATCGAGGAGTGGATCGATGGGCAGCTGCACCTGCTTTTCGACTGCGAGGTGAGAGACGGAGGGGGTTATAGAGGTAGTTTATATTAGACTGCTCACTGTAGCGATCGAGTTGTTTGTTCGTTCTGGCATTTTTGTAGGAACCAGTTCCCTAAATCATCCAACAGAATAAAGTGTGTAATACATCCCAAGAGAGGCATGGCTCTCGAAGATCAATTAACTGCCTGTTTTACCCACACTGGATTCTTTAAGTACTAATTCTGCACTGTAGTATCGTGATCGTGATGTTGCAATTGATAAATGATGGGTGAGATCAGTTCTGCTGTCTCACAGCAGCGTATATAAACGACACGTCATGTTGAGTGATACTATCTGACCCTAAGTGATCTGGCAGGAACAATAACCAAACTTACCAGATAACATTAAATAAGCACACTGTTATTGCTTATGGGTGATATATTTTTTAATTTGCTCGTCTGACTAATGCTTTTATCCAAAGTGACTTAAAATGGATCTCACCTCCAGTTTGTGTGTGTGTGTGTGTGTGTGTGTGGAGTTCTCCCTGTGCTTTGTGGGTTTTCCCAAGGTACTCCGGTTTCCCCCGCCATGCATTGTAGATTGATTGGTGCTACCAAATTGCCTATTGTGTACGACTGGGTGTGTTTATGTGTGTTTGTGTGCTGGTGCTTTTGATTTCGTCTGAAAAATTATTTAAAAAAAAAAAGACTTGATTAACAATTGAGACCAGAGTAGGTGAGAATTTTTTGCTTTAACACCCAACTGTAGCAGCTTGGTGGGGCTGGGATTTGAATTTACAATCCGAAATCTCCTAGACCTTGAACTGGTGATGCTTCTGCTTGAGTAGATGTGTGTGTGTGAGGGGGCATTATAATTGTAAAGGTTATATGAAATGTGCTCAGCTGTCTGTGGGATACCATGGCAACAAGGCTCCGGCTGCCATGTGCGATAGCCTGATAGAGTGCTGATACAAATACTGATGATGGTGATGATGGAAACGTCAGTGATGGGGCCAGCATTTCCTCTCCTGCCTCCAACAAAGGAACAAAAAACACGAGAAAGACAAAAATGACAATACTACGATTCGGTTCTTAACGATGTTTGTGTTCCAGACTGTTGCAGCTTGAATCCATTTTTTTAAGTGATTTTTAAACCCATTAGAAAGCTAGGACCGAGTCTGAAAGGAGAAATGCTGAGGCTGGCACACCTACATGTTATTGAGTTGTAAACACCGATTCCCGTCTGTTAACTCCCCCTTCCGCTGATTATCAGTGCTCTCTCGACAGAGTGACAGTGTCAGTAGGCAGGCTGCAGCCAGAACCGTGCAGCTGCCAGGATCCGTATGGGTTTCAGCTCACAGCTGACAAGGAGAGAGGAACAGTTTAGGTGTGGAAGTTCTTTTGTTGTGGTGTGAATTTAGTTTGATTCACTTTGTGAAACCTAGCATGTGTTTGTTGATCTTGTCTGATCATACGAGTTTCTCTTGGAATGAAAATAAATGATATTACACTGTATTTGGAATCCATCCATCCATCCATTCATCTAGGAACCCCTCTAGTGCAACCAGGGACCTTTGGGCCAATGATGACCATTGTTTTCATTCATACAAAATTGCAGTATCCGGAGAAAACCCATGTTAACCACTAAGCCACCGTGTTGGCATATGTAATTCATATTTAAACAAAAACGTTATTTTAAAATTGTAAAAAGACATTTTTTGGACATATTCTGAACTGCTTATTAACTGCTTCCTATCAGTAGGAACTCAGGGCACAAGGCAGGGGACACCCTAAAAGAGGGGTTCCAAGCAGGGCACGAGGATACACATTGAACCTGGACATTGATTTGGACACACCAATCAGCCTATGTTGAGCCAATGCGTGTGTTTAGATTGGGGGGGGGGGGATGTGGTGGTTGTGTTTACAGCCTCTGAGTGTACAGCCCTAACCACTAAGCCTCTGTGCCACCTGGCAACATTATGGATTATCTACTAAATTTTACCAACCATAAAATGTTGGCATGTTTTTAGGAGTCGGTTGATAAGGTGGGACAGGACCGTCACCTAATGCAGAGTATCCGCACACAAACACACATCCAAAATGTACATAAATCATAAATAAACAAGCAAGATTCAACCAACCACCAGTAATAATAAGAATCAACCAACCACCAGTAATAAGCCCTTTTTAATTTACTATTACAAAACTCTTCAATAATATTTTATCTAGCTAGCGCCTGTCAAATATTTTTCATCCTTTTCCTACAGACACATTCTAGCTGGCCTGAAGTTACCTTTTTACAACAGAGGAAGTCTAGTGCTGTCATCATTCTGTCCAGTCTCTATTAAATTGATTCATTTTTATGTTGTGTTTCCATCTATCTTTATGGCAAGCATAACGCTAATAAAAATCCCAACATAGTTTCACATTTATTTGTTTCCATGTTTATTCGTCCATCTTAAGTAAAGGGCTTTATCCTGGTCAGGGTCGCAGAAGATCCAAAATCTATCGCAGGAATTTTGGGTGTGAGGTAAGGGCCCTTATTGTAAGGGCTTGCGCACATACAGTACTTGTTTATTTGCTAATTCACCACTAGCTACAATTTATAGTTTTTGGTTGGTGGGAAACTGGAGAACCCAGAGGGAATGTAGTTGGAACAAGCACAGAAGCTCTACACAGACAAAACCCTGACCTCAGGAACAGACTGGGGAGCTTTTGTTTCACAGTGTCACCTTCTTTTTTTCTTAGAGTGAAATCATGTTGCTTTAAATCAGTAGAAATTTTCCATTAGGTCAAGCATAAACATAAACAGACACAACATTTTATATTGTTGCAGGCTGCAAAGAATATATTAAGATGTCATTATGAGATTATGAGCCAATAGACAAAGCAGTAAAATGCAAACACTCATTATGTTGTCTGCGGTGTACATCACCCTATTGCAACCACATACTTATCTTTAGAGTGACTGGTTTCTTTAGACAGAATTATGGGTTTTAGTAGTATGGACTGGAAATGGCAGACAGCCAGCACGGCCATAGCACTGCTTGATCAATGCTCTCTCTGCTTCACATGTCTAAGACTGGTCTGGATGATTTGGAAAAAAAGTAAGTAGTTTTTAAATAAGCATTGTCACTTTGCACCTCGAGAGTCTGGGTTCGATTCCGGTCAGATAAGATTCCCGTCTCTGTGTGCATGGAGTTTGCATGTTCTCCCTGTGCTTGGTGGGTTTTCTCCGGGTACTCTGGTTTCCTCCTACAGTCCAAAGACATGCAGATTAGGCTAATTGGCATTCCCGAATTGTCCATAGTGTATGAATGAGTGTGTGACTGTGTGTGTGTCCTGCGATGGATTGGCACCCTGTCCAGGGTGTATCCCGCCTCGTGCCCTAAGCCTCCTGGGATAGGTTGCAGGCCCACCGCGACCCTGAATACAGGATAAATTGGTATAGAAGATGAGTGTCTTTTTTTTGTCTTTGGATTTGCTGTGGTGGCACGGTGGCTTAGTTGTTAGCACTGTCGCCTTGGACCTCCAGGGTCTGGGTTCTATTCCCAGCTAGGTTCAATTCCGTCTCTGTGTGTATGGAGTTTGAATATTCTCCCAGGGCTTGGTGGGTTCACTCTGGGTACTCTGGCGTCCTCCAACAGTCCAAAAACATGCAGATTAGGTTAATTGCCAATTCCAAATTGCCCTGCGATGTACTGTATTGGCACCCTGTCCAGGGTATATCCCTCCTTGTACCCAAAGTCTCCTGCAATAGGCTCCAGGCCCCCCGTGACCTTGTATACAGGATTAAGCGGTAAAGACGATGAGTGAGCGAGTGAGTGGTTTTGCTGTTTAAATTGAGATTGTGATTGCATCCTTTAAAAGCAGGCAATATAAGTGTAGAGCTTGAAAGGTTTCATGAAGCAATCATTCCTTCTGGTACTTTAGGTAATGCATGCAGAGTACTTTTGCACAAAATGTCAGAGGCTGATTGTTGAGGTTGATGTCCTCTTGTGGTGCAGCTGATATACACAATGTCTGAATAAATGTCTGTAAGCTCACTATATTCTCATTACGAGGATAACCTGTCAACAACCATACCTTACAACTCTTGTAACTAATTTTTTTTTTGTAATAGCAATTAGCTAATAAATTCATCTAGTTTTCTACTTAGAAAGCACTTAGCTTGTTAGGTGCTAAGTCACAGTGCATGAGTGGCAATGCATTTGTCCACATGGTCGATAAAGAGACTGAATTTTGCATGGCTTGGCGGTAAGGATACGCTCTGGGTATGTCAAGTCTTCATGTGAAAGCATTTACCATCAGTCCCTTGTGTCACTGAATTAATTATTCAAGCTCATCTCTAATGCATTCAGCCACTCATTGGATGCCTTAAAGGATCTGTGCATCTCTGACTGCATTTTCATGTATCATGTATAATAAATAAATAAATAAATCATGGAAACTCAGCTGAAAAGCACTGTGGCTATATGAAAGCAATACTAGGGGCATCACTTAACAAACATGATAAACTGCTGAACAGCAAATACTGTCGGATTAAAAAACATTTAATCTCACATCAGATATTTTCACAGAGTGTAACATCAATGACGTCTGTGTCATTATATGTTTATGGTAGGAACTGCGTCTAATTCTGTGGCAAGCAGTGCTGGAAAGATTAGTAGTAGACATTAGGACCATGCTTGTCTGCCTTGCAAGCACTAAGTTTTAAGGAAGAGAAACATTAGCATTCAACACTAGTACAAATTATGTTTTAAATGTTCTTGCAAGGCCTGTCGGGAAATAAATTATTCAGCCACTGGAGGTTCACCACATAATAATTTTTGGCCCTATTGTAGATTGATGATGATGGATGGATGGAACTCTTTAAATCTTCAAATGCCCTCAGAGCCTTATAAGTGCCAATTCAGCAGGACCCACTACAGATGCAGATTATATTACGCTAATAAAAAATACTTTCTAGCATCGTTAAATGCTTTTGAAAATGATTTACATCTTTCATCAAGATAAGGAATAGCACTAAAGTTCTTAAAATGTTAGCTATTATAATTAAAACATCAATTATTGTGCTAATCTTGTTTTCTCACATAGGAGTGGACATGGATTTGAATTTACTTTTTAGCATTGTACTGAAGACAATGTCTTTAGGGAACCCAGACACAGACCTGAGTACACTAGAACCCAAAGACCGGTGGTGTAAGTAAAGTAATGTGAACCCTCTGTAATGTGCCCTGGCATTGATCAGTGTGCCGTGATCAAGACCACATTTTCAGCTGCAGTGTACTTAGGCAGGGTTCAAATCATGTATACTATACAGACAAAAATATTTGGTCAAACCTGTAAATGATTGAATTCAGGTGTTTTAATCAGGCCCCTTATCCCCAGTGAAGGGCAATCTTAATGCTTCAGCATACCAAGACATCTTGGACAATGCTATGCTTCCAACAGTCTGGAGAAGGCCCTTTTCTATTCCAACATGACTATGCCCCCGAGCACAAAGCAAGGACTATAAAGACATGGTTTGATAAGTTTGGTGTGGAAGAAATTGACTGGCCCGAACACAGAGCCCTGACCTCAACTCCATCGAGCATCTTTGGCATGGACTGGAACGGAGATTGCAAGCCAGATCTTCTCATCCATCATCAGTGCCGGACCTCATAAATGTGCTACAGAATAAATGGGCACAAATTCCCACAGAAACGCTCCATAATCTTGTGGTCACCCTTCCATAAAGAGTGGAACATCACAAAGTGTGTCCACCACAGTCCTCACAACAAAAGAGACATTACTTATAGGCTGCCAATTCCAAATCCAACATTCAAAACCATTAATGGGAGCACTTTTTGCAAGGAAATACATCTAACATGGTTATCTTGAAAAATACTTATTAGTAATTGCTTTTCAGTCGTTCCAAATTCCCTCTGAATCGTCCATGATGTGTTTCGATCTTGTGTTTCATTACTGCTAGTTAACATGAGCTTCTGCCAATGTGCTGACAGGTTCATGACTCACTGCTTGGTGTTTGGAATAAGGGACTATACTCCCTACATATCAAAGTAGCTTTTCATTTTATGCTTTTTGTGATATTTCATATTATGATATTAAATCAAACATCTGCAAATTAATATCCTTGTGACATTCTTCATCCAGTTTCACATAGATTTTAATCAGTGAATAAATGATGAATCAATCAGTGAATAAATGGTTTGCTGCTTTTTTTTGTTAAACATTATTATTAGTTAGCTAGCAAAACAGCTGTTTTCTCTCTGCCGCTGAGAGACTTTTTAGGTGGAATCTATTTGCGTGTGTTACTTAAACTAATCATTTTGATTCATACACAGTTCCATAATTTTCCCTTGATTGTGTAAAGCTGCTTTGCGATAATGACCATTGCGCTATACAAATAAAATTGAATTGAATTGAATTGAATTGAACTTAAAGCATGAGATGAGGTTGTGAAACCATCAACACTCAACACAATTTTCTAAGCTA
>JAOTRS010000002.1:7341233-7351783 GCA_028565755.1 Dinotopterus cunningtoni
ATTACATGTTTTTTTTCCAGATTTTGATACAATTCCACACAATCTTAGCAAATTATTTGCTCCTACCATACAGTATTCTGTGCTGCCAATGTGTGACTATTTTAGAGTGCGCCATCTGTAGGATTTCAGAGGAACTGTGATGTTTTTATACCTTCAATGCAAACATATATAAATTAAAAAATGTATATAAAAAAAAAGAATTAAGAATCAGTGCTGCGATACATGTATTGCCAAACATAACTAAATCGATTTCTCCCTCATCTTTCAAAAACATTCCATGCAAAACCATTTAAGCAAAATAAAAGCAAACATTAGGAACCAATTTTTTTTTTGTGCATCATCCTGAATTTAGCCTTAGACTTACTGGTGGAGGAGCCTGAGAAGGAGCTGGTCTTCCTTGCAAAGCAGCTAAACGGTCTTCCATCTCTCGAGCTGAAGGCACTGGCTGATCTGGAGCTTTCAGGGCAGCAAGACGAGCCTCTATCTCCTTCTCAGATGGAATGGATTCTACACACAGATAGATCGAAGATGTGTATTATTTATTCACTTTCTGTACTGCTCAAGCCTTTACCAGGGAACAAGGGCACGCTGAATGGGGTGCCAACGCATTAGAGGGTGCAGGCACACACATTTAAGGTTGATTTATGCTTCTGTGTCAAGTCTATTCAGTGCCAACACTGTAGGCTAAGCAAGTTGTGTACTGGTGTGTCTGTGCCACACTTAAATTACACCTCCAAACCAGTAGTTGGCGGTGGGGTTTCTATGCTTCTGTGTTGAGCCTCTTCGCCACTTTCGGGTCAGTTTTAAATGCCAAGTATTTCTGTCCATTTTTCTGACTCCCTTTAAGTGTCACTGTGATATTACATTTTTACATTACATTTAGAAATGTGAAAAAGCATTGCCAGATCTTTTTTTAATGCATTTTGTTTTTACTGACATAAGAAACTTTGACTATCCAGGAAATATCAAACACATTGAAAGCATCTCAGAGATAACATGATTAACAGACAAAACTTGAAGTATTGTATTGTTCAAAAGTCTAAAGGCACCCTGTGTTTTTTTTTTTAAAACAAACTTTTTTTATTTATTTAGGACTTTATTTATAATTGAGTCAGTACAAAATCATTTCTGATTTTCAAACATCATATCCCAGCACAAAATTAAAATTTACAGAAAAATACTTGTCGCCAGAAAAGAAAGCAGCATATTATATAACTGACCACTTTTTAGACAAAAAAATAAATGGAAGCTGCTGAGATTTGCATACTGTACAAAAAAGAAGCAGGTGCACCAGGCAAAGCCCTCAGAAGAACTGAAAAACACAAATTCTTCTGCCGCCGGTGGCTGGAGTTTGTGTGGCCGGTGTAGCGGACATGCCTCACCAGGTAACAGCGTCGTCTGAGGTAATAATATATCTGCCGAAACATTGGAGCAGCGCGAGGAGCGGCAGCAAGTTGACCGCACACTTGATTCGCAGGTAGCAGGTGGTAGCACGTGGGCATTATGATCTGAATGCGGGCGGAGCTGTGGGGACTCTCTAGTGCACAAATTGTACCTGAGACCTAAAGGGTCCTTAAAGCATTGTCACACCAAATACTGTCTGTTTCATTAATTACTGTTTATTAGCCCTTTACAGGTTTTTTGCCTACAGCATTTATTTGCATGTTTCTTAAGACTTTTGCACGTTACTGCAAATACTTATCCATATAACAGATCAAAATAAACCCGTATTCAATGAAAGCGATTCATGTGTGAGAGAGAGAAAGTTAGAAAGTAACTGGCAGGAAGACAATCGGTTATGTACATTTTAATAGCCAGGTTATTAAACTGAGAGCATGAATTAAGTAACCTGTGCTGTGAGTTTATTAACCCAATGGTGAAGAAGTGGGAAATGCAATACTATCAGGTGGATCACAGTTGCGCAATCTGTGTCTCTACGACGTGCAGTTACATTTATGAGGAGCTGCACATCAGGGTATGCCATAGGTTAAGGTGTAGGTTACCTGATGCAGAAGCATAAACCAATTTTTGACACCCAATCATACACCAATTTGGAAAAAAAATCAGTCTAAAATACATCTTGTGACTACATGCAGAGCCGTGTCACCTTAACTGTGTTAATGAATGTGTAACACTCTTACTTGGTTTCGTTTCCTCTTTCAGCTTCTGGAGTCTTTGTGCAATCACCTGGTCCTCCTTACTAAGACCCTCAGTTGAAATGAGAGATGGTGTATTATGCTTTCCACTAGCATGTCTTGAGGGCTGACCAGGTTGATTCTGTTTGGCTTCAAGAGCAGCAACGCGCCTGCAATCCAAAACAATATTAACGTAAAGTAAGGACACTGCGTGATATGATTTCAGCAAGAAAAGATTTTCTTAGCTCTTACTTTTTATAGTTTTCAGGCGGAGACCATCTTCCAGCATCATTCTGTTTTTCACCACTATATGTAAAAAAGAATATTTATACCTCATTTATACTGTTTATCCTAAGAGCACAATATAATGTATCGGTGTATTAGAAAGCAAACCTTGTTAGATTGCCATGGCACTGCTTGCAGACTTTTTGCTGAGTGTTACCGTAGCGGGGCACCAACGCACTGAACGATAGACATCCTGAACAAAATGAGCGTCCACAGTTTTTGCAGCCCAACTGTAATGAAATGAAATGTTCATTGGTCAAAATGATAAAACTGGTCAGGATGAATCAAAATCTGTATATCATAGATATCTACCAAGACGCTTTGTGACAATGTCAAAAGTGTTGTACAAAGAACTGGAACCATCTAACATCTTAGGTATGTAGGCAGAACTAGTACAGATACTCAGCAATGAAATGCAGTTTAGCACTTACCAGAAGTGCAAATAATAGTGTAATAATAATAGTGTAATAATACAGCTGCAAAAATATAGGCACTGTGCAAATTATAAGGTGCAGTTAAATAAATAGAGTTTATATTATCCACACACAAACACACAGTAAATATTATATTATGTAACATGGCCATGCAGTGAGTATATGAAGTAAGTACTGAATAGATATTGCTATGAAGTGAAGACGGGGATATAAGCAGGTAATGTTCATAACAATTAGCAGGATATGTGTGTGTGTGTGTGTATATATCCATTTAGAAACCTTTGTAGACCAACCAGGGACCGTGGATTCCCTGTTTATTCCTATTTTACAACCGGAAACACTCACACACGCATTTAAACACTACAAACTCCAATCTGCATGTCTTAATACTGTGGGGGGAAACCAGAGTACCTGGAGGAAACCCACCAAGCACGAGGAGAACATGCAAACTCCATGCACACTGACGCAGACCTTGGCCTCCCATGACCCTGACGCCAGTTCCCCATTTTTTCCTTCCTTAGATCTTTTTTTGGTAGGTCCTAAACACTACAGACCAGGAACATCCCACAAGAGCTGCAGTTTTGGAGTTACTCTAACCTTGTCCTCTAGCCATTACAATTTGGCCATTATTAAAGTCACTTAAATCCTTATGCTTACCCATTATTTCTGCTTCCCACACAGGGTAAAAGGTTCACTGCAGCCTAATACATCCTACCCACTTCCAACTGCCACTGTAACGAGAAATTGAAAATGTAGCTACAGTGACAAATTGAGATGGCTAGACAACTGGGTCAGAGCAGCTCTAAAACTGCAGTTCTTGTTGGATGTTCCCGGCCTCAAGTGGTCAGGACATGTCAAAAGTGATCCAAGGAAGGCGACAGGGTCACGGGTGGCCAAGGCTTGCTGATGCACAAGGGGAGCAAAGGCTGGCCTGAGTAGTCTGATCCAATAGAAGCGCTAGTGTAGATCAAATTGAGGGAAGGTTAATGCTGGGTGTATTAGAAAGATGTCAGAACATATAGTGCATGACTGTTTGGGGAGGGGACCTACTCCATATTAGGCAGGTGGTCATAATGTTATGGCTGATTGGTGTATATACAAATCTACATTTATATGTGAATATTAGGGGAAAAGCGCAGGGTAATACAGTTGTGAGATGTAGTACAGGGAAAAGTAGGTAAAAGTCTACTTGTTTTAGTCTACAAGTTTCATTAAACAGTCAATTAAATATATATTTTATAAGGAAAAACAATTCTTATAAAAATTATAATAACTGTAATAATATTGTGTCTGCTACATGTCATTTTATTACATCATTGTATCCGTTGTTTATACAGAACACATGATTGATTGAGCTTCTCCTATTAATAATTCAGGTAAAAGTTTTTTTCCCCCAAAATGTAAACACATATAGACAAACCTCTTTTTTGAAGAGAGTGAACTTTGAAGCACAACCATAACAACGCTTATCCATAGCTGGCCTTCCACTCACTGGAACTGCTGCAGTTATTGTCAAGCAACAGACGACAATTCAACACAACACGCGATTCCAGACCAACGAATAAAAAAAATTTATTTAAGTCACATACACAACTTAATGTGTTGCCTAAATTAATTTAAACGTTTAATGAAGAAAAAATTATATTGCACAAACACAAAACTCATGTCAAACAAGCTAAATACCGGAAGTAAAACATGTTTTGTGAGCTCACGGGAAATGTAGTCCTTGTAAACTTCTTAGCAGCTAACGTGCGTTTAAACTTGTAGTTTAAATTCGCCTACTTAAAACTACAAACACAGAATATAGCCATAAATATGGAACAGTTTGCAAATTCTTTTCAATTACACAATATAGACCCGAAAGCTGATTAATAAACTTATTTTAAAAACTACATCACCCAGTAAGCTGTTCATGACGCACGATTGGAATGACGAAAATATGTTAGAAGATAAAGATAGGTTTATAAAATTCAACAACATTTTAAACGACACTGTAAAAGTGTTATAAAAAATATTTTTTAATTAACACTGTAAAAAAATTAATAATGTGTAATATTAATCGTAAAATAAGGTGCAATCCAAGATTCGTTTTTTAAAGTCTATGCCGGATGTTTGGATCACGTGAACAGAAGTTACCCAATCGGCACGCTGTCACCCTCCTCGCGGTTTTCGTTCAAATCTTCACAGACGTTAAGAAGAGCTTCCAACGGTAAAAATAATAATAATAATAAATATAAATATATATTAATACATTTATGTGAGTCGTCCTGTATAGATATTGATTATTAAATGAACATTTGCAGGAAACTTATAAATACTGTAACTAACTATAACTAAATCTTTGTTCGCAGGCAAAAGGGACCTGTGACTAGCCAGCTAACACTGTGCTGCTTGTCAACGCTCTCTTAATCCAGAGTCTGCTGTTTACATTACAGGTAAGTTATAAGTTATGTCTTGTCATGTTTTATTATTTTGCCCGATGTCAAAGAGTGTGTATACGATGTGTGTTTGCTGTTGAATAGCTTTCTGCAGCTCTATATGAGAGATCAACACTATATGGACAAAAGTATTTGGACAAACCTGTTAATAATTGAAGTTAGGTGTTTCATTCAGGCCTTTTATCCCCAAGGTCAGGGACATCAGCAATCTAAGACATCTTGGACAGTGCAAAACTTTGTGGTAACAGTTTGGGGAATTTTCTATTCCAACATGAGTGTGCGCTAGTGGACAAAGCAAGGACTATAAACGCATGGTTTGATGAGTTCAGTGTGAAGAACTCCACTGGTGCACACACTGAGTCCTGACGTCAACCCCATCGAGCACCTTTGGGATGAACTGGAAGGAGATTGCTAGTGTTCCCAAAGAAACAGTCCAAAATCTTGTGGACAGACTTCCAAGAAGAGTGGAGGTTATTATACCTGTAAAAGTGGGACCAACTCCATATTGAAGTACATGTACATTTGGATGTCATTGCAGGTTTGTCCAAATACTTCTGTTTATATCGTGTATATGAGAATAGAGACTGACTGCTGCTTATTCAGGAGATGGTCTTCCTTGGTTTCTTGACTGCTTTTGAATTCACAGTACGTTACTCATGCAAACTGACTTGTAAGCTAGTTTACTATTTTAGTGATGGACAAATAAATTTTATCTCAGAGTTGTTTAAGTAATATAGTATGACTCTATAATGCCACTTACCCCAGCATTTCAATTTTAAGGTAGAAAGTTTTCTCGGTACGCCCAAGTCATGATTAGATTTATGTGTGAAGCGCTGGCCCCCCAGGAACTCTGTCAGGTTGTGCATAGTCCTGCAAAAACTGAACTTCTTGGTGATCAAACCAAGCTTTGGATTTGTGCTATTATTAATGTTTGTTTATTTATTTATTTATTTATTTATTTATTTATTTTACATGCTTACCTCAGACATCCTATGAGATAAGCATCATAATGTATCTTTTCTAGTTTCTTTAAGTGCACTCTGCTATCAGTTAGCAATGGCTGAGGGAGAAGTGGAGTGGGAGTTATGCAAAGAGAACATCCAGCCTCTGAGACGTGGCCGAGCCATCTCCGCCCTGCATCAAGCGCTCACCCAGCAGCAAGAGGGTACCACTAGTGCCATCAGCCAACAAAAACAGTAAGCACCCTTTTTCCTTTTTCAGTTAAGAGTTTATACTGTGGTTGTTTTATTATTATTATTAATGAATTAATTGTGTGTGAATTTCTAGAGCATACGAGTTAGAGCTTCGAATGTATGATGGCGATGACCCTCTTGATGTCTGGGATAGGTGAGATAGTTTTGAACATTTTTCTTAATGTCTTTTTGCAATATGACTAAGGAGACTAAGCTGACAGCCTTTTGGCTTTTTGCAGGTACATAAAATGGATTGAGCAGACTTACCCACAGGGTGGTAAGGAGAGTGGTTTGACCATTCTTCTGGAAACAGCAGTCATGAAGTTTACAGAAGAAAAAAAGTATTATAACGATTCCCGTTACATCGACCTTTGGATCAAATTTGTAAGTGTATTACTAATTCAACAACAGAGCTTGTCTCATACTTGTAATGTAATAATATATTTGTGCTCTGCCGTTTTTGAACTATAGGCTGAAAACTCTTCCGATCCACTGGATGTCTACCGGTATATGCAGGCTCAGGGAATAGGGACAATGCAGGCATCTTTTTATATCGCGTGGTCTGAAGAGTATGAGAAAAGAGGAAACCCACGGCTGGCTGACAACATATTTCAAGATGGGCTCAAGTGTAGGGCTGAACCTCTGGACAGGCTACAACAGTTTCACAAGTATGGACTCTTGTATTCTATTAATCTTCTATACAGTCAGGTCATATGTATGGCATCAATGGCACTAATTTTGTATTTTTCCCTCTGTACACAGACATTAATCTGAAACAATGCAAGATGTGATTGAAGTATACAGTCCAAGCTCATGGGGTTTAGATAAAAATATGGATAATATCAACCGTTTATGGAATTGCAGTTATTTTGTCAGACTCAAAAGTAATGAGACAACAGACTCATAAGCAGTTTGATGGCCGGTTGTGTCCTGTTACTTAATTTTATGACTGATTAAGGAGCTGAAAGCTTTGGCATTGATTCCAGGTGTAAATTTGTGTTTAATAGCTGTTCATTGGAACTTTCTGCATGCAGTCCAAAGAGGTGCTGATTCAGGTAAAGTAAAGGACTTCATTAGGCTGGAAAAACAAAGATCTAAGAACGAGAGAGCACTGGACAAATCAACATTTATTTTTTTAAGATTCCTATAAAGATGAAATACACTTAATCTCGTACGTAAGACCAGAGAAGATGACTAAAGAGGATGATCATATAATCCTCTTCTGTCCTCCAACAGCCACCTTCATAAATGTAAAAGCAGCCATTTTGCCTCAAAATGCAAACCACTGGTAATTTTAAACTTTAAAATAGAGGGAAGTTCAAGTCAAACCAGAACTTGTGATGAAATTTCTCATGAATGAATGCATGAAATAGATTGACTTTCAAGCACAGTATGCTGGTGAGTTTCTTTGATGAAGTTTAACATTTGAGGGCGGCACGGTGGTGTAGTGGTTAGCACTGTCGCCTTGCACCTCCAGGGTTCGGGTTTGATTCCCGGCCAGGCTCGATTCATGTCTCTGTGTGCATAAAGTTTGCATGATCTCACTGTGCTTGGTGGGTTTCCTCTGGGTACTCCGGTTTCCTCCCACAGTCCAAAGACATGCAGATTAGGTTAATTGGCATTTCCAAATTGCCCGTAGTATGTGTGTGTGTGCATGTCTGTGAATGACAATCCTGGCGGAGGTTGCTCGGAGTCCACTGTAGTTGCTCTCGTCAAGATTTAGCGAGTTGAGTTCTTGATCCTAGATTGTTTAAACAATAACATGGCTAATGCATACCATAATTAAAGGTAAAGGTAATCCAACAAATCATTAGTGTGTTTTAGCGGAAATGTAGAGGGGAATCCACATGCTTCTTTTAAACAAGCATGTGTTCAACTACCAAATACAGGCTTTGGACAAACTCACAGGCACTCTAAAGTCTGTACTTCAATGACATCATAATTTGATTAATTTCAGTTTCATTACAGTGGTGTACAAAGGAAAAATATATACAAAAATAAAATGGGTCTCCATTCGAAAACTTATTGCCCTGGCTGTAGATTGATTTACATTATTAAACATGATTTGCGGAGCATTTCACACATCTCAGACATATCTGTAAGTAAATCCCAATCTGTCTATCCTCAGGGCTTTACAGGCACGTGTTTGTAGGCAGATGATGACGTCAGTAAATGATCAGGATACAGATGATGAGGAATCAGAGCCTCAGAGGGCTTCACTTACAGAGCTGAAAGCCAAGGGAAAGAAAAAAGCTGTTGCTCCCATCAGTAGGGCGACTGGAACTGTTGGCTGTGAGTAACGAATACTAACACAGTTTTCACTTTTTACAATTAATACAAATACACTGACACATTTTTTTTTCTTCACTTTTTACAATTTCTTGGTTACAAACAACAGATGTAAATTGATCTTTTTTCCAAATTTGTTCGCTGAAGTGCTGCTTGCGTAACTGGATCACGGACCATTAGTTGATGACTACAAAAAAACAAAACAAAATGAGTATATATTATAGTACATGTGACACATTGGTGTATTGATGATTTTTTTTTTTTTTTTTTTTTACCTTCACAGATGCCAGGGGTCTGCAGTTTAAACAACCAGCTGCGCCAAGTCAGAACAGTCGTCTTGTAATATTTGATGAGAACAAGGAGCATCCTGAGCCTCAGGAACTCAAATTAGAAAGTTGGGCGTCCCATCCAACTGCCAAGGCCAAGGAGAATGAACAGAAACCTGATAAATGGGCAAATGTTAAGGTACTAAATTCAATTATGGGGAAAATTTTCCACTTAATTATCGACCAGTATGTCATATACAGGAAACATTCAACTCAAACCGGGCTTTGTGATGAAAATACTTGTGATTGAAAGCGAGAAAAAGATTAACATTACGGAGACTCTTAGCTGCAGTAAACCATTTGAATCGTGCAAACGCTTTAAAGGAGGCTGTACGCCCATGAATGATGTTTCTGGCCGAGGTGGCTCTGAGCCCACTGCAGACGTTCTTATAAGCATTCAGCGAATTGAATGCCTAATCTTTGATAATCGACAAAGTTGTTGGCAACTTGCAGAAGAGACGCATCTGGCTGTCAGTACTGTACACACAATATTTTATGAACACTACTTGCATGTTACAGGAGCTCAGCTAAGAGTTATTGCTACATCCTCCATACAGTCCTGACCATGCTCCAAGCCATGCCTACAAGTTTGGGCCATTAAAGGAGTTCATGGGAGGATGTGAGATAATGTTCTACCTTGATGGTATCCAAGCACTAGTGAAACGCTGAGATAAGTGCATTAGTGTAGTAGGGCATTAGGTAGAAAAGTAAAGTTTTTCTCACGCTCATAACTGTTGAATCAAAAGTCCTGGTTTGACTTGAACACCTCTCATGTATATAGACGATTGACAGCTTTATTTTTGGTCACTAACACTATTTTCTCTCTCTCATTACCAGTTGCCCCAGAAGTCCAGATTTGGTTATAGTGTCGTCGCGCCACCGCCAAAGCCAACTTTCCAGCCCTTTGTGGAGGAGAGTGATCAACCCCCTGTTGTGTAAGTGTTGTTTGAGATACTGCTATCTGAGGCGAGGCAGGTCTGCAAGCTCGACCAAGTGCATGCTCGTTGTCTTTTTCAACATTCACGGCCTAGTGCATCGAGAATTTGACACTGTCAATAGCAAATTTTACTGCCAGGCTTTAAGGTGTCTGAGGGAGGACGTACGGCAAAAAAAACGGAGCTAATCTTGAAACCTTTTGATACCCCCTTGTACCACAGCGAACAGTGTCTATACTGTATACTCATGCTCCCCCGTAAGTCACAGCGACACTGTACAATCACCTGATTGCTATGGAAGTCAATAACTAAATCACAAATCGGAAAATACGAGTTGGGATAGTGCCAATGGTGAAACAAATTAATCATGCATTTAGCTCACTTTTGAGAGTGTTTCAGCAACCCCATGTTTTGTGTGATTTCTGTAACACACTGGTTGATGACCTAAACATGACATGGTAATTTTTTCTCGTTACGTTAGATAATCTTTATGTAATCTTAAGCGTGTGTATTTT
>JAOTRS010000002.1:7444614-7466424 GCA_028565755.1 Dinotopterus cunningtoni
GTGAGCGAGGCATCATTTAAATATTTAAATTATTGCAACAGTGATTGGTAAAAAAAAAAATATATAGAATATATTTCTGTCCAGTACTGCAAACCTGATGTACTCTACAATCATTGTTTCATAATAATCATTATTCATTCGTCTTCAGTAACCATTTCTTGTGTGCCCTTTCTTGAACTTCTCTATCTGTTCATACACATTTCTTTGTGACAAAACTCTCTCCATACTGTACACAAAGTCTTCGATAAATAACGGCACCAGGTACACCCTTAGACCACAAAAAAACGAAATCACTGCACAAATCACTCATAAGCACCTGATCCACAATGACTCTGACCAGGAAGAAATGGTTACTGCAAACCTGATGTAAACATAATAATAATTAGTTTCATAATAAGGAAGAAATAGTTACTGAAGGCTAATGAATGATGAAGAACTTCATCACTCATTGGCCTTCAGTAACCATTTCTTCCTGGTCAGAGTCATTGTGGATCAGGTGCTTATGCCAGGAGCACTGGGTATGAGGAATAAATGCTGGATGGAACATCAGTCTAATATAATTCAGAATAGGCTTTATAATATGGCTTAGTGTTGGACAATTAGACCGGACAAGGTTATTAAAAGGGTCGGATCTGTGATTGACTCTGTTGAGGTTGTGGCAAAGAGGCGGATTCTGTCCAAGTAAAATCAATCTTGAACAACTGTTCTCACCCGGTATTCAGTGTGCTCTCCGACCAGAGGAGCAAATTCAGCCAGAGACTAATTACTGCTAAGTGTTCTACAGAGCTCCACAGGAGATCCTTTTTACCAATGGCCATAAAATTATACAACTCTTCTCTGTAACATTTACACTATGTGGGTAGTAACTGTCTGTAATAATACAATATTACACTAATACAGTACTTGTTTCCTCAGTCAGTTACCAATACTATTTGGCCTTACCGCTCTTCAAGTGCAATATTGTTAACTGTATTAATTGTGCAATGCCCTTTCCTTTTCTCCTTTTCCCTTACAAGAGCAATATACAGTGAAACCTCGGATTGCGAGTAACGCGGTGTTCCGCAAAACGAGCAAAGATTAATAAATTTTGAATTGGAAAATGAACAACTCTTGGTTTACGAGTACCGAGCATCATGTATCATGTATGCGCTTCTTGTTTTGGCGCCGAGTGTCAAGTGATCACAACTGAGCCAATGGTTTTTCTCTCTCTTGTGGTGCGGAATTGTGGGTAATCGTCTCCCCTTCTGGGTCTTAGAGCGCGTCCGTTACTGGTATAATCAACATCCGTGCACGCGTGTACTGTTTACTATAACACGGTGACCACGTGTGTGCGTGTAAAACATATTTTATTTTGTGTCTGTATGCGCGTGTGTGTACAGTAGAGCGCGCGTGATGAATAAAGCAAAAGAAAGTTTCATTAGAGAGGTTAAAGATCCTTCTCTTCTCCCTCTCTGTTTCAGCCAGTCGTTATGTGTGCACGCGCATAATTTGACACCGTGCCGCTTTACACACACACACACACACATACACACTCTTGCCTTTACCCCCTCCCACTTTTCTAATTTATTTTAATTCCCTTTGTCTAATTTAATACTCTTTTGAAACAACAAGCAAGTTCAAAAGCACTCTTTTGAAAGCAACTGTAACCAAGACAATGATCAATAAAGTCCTTTAAATCTTAGATTACATCAATGTAGAAGAAGGGTACAAATGAACAGTAAGTCCCCGACTTATAAATATTCGAGTTCCAAATGGACCGCAGATCTACGAACATTCATAGATTTAAACAAATTGTGGAAGTAGCTCAAGTGTATTGTACAAAAAAAAAAATAGACACCATCTAGCGTTGTCTTCCCCAATATCTTCCAGCCCTGCCTTTAAACAAGGTTAGCTGACCCACTGCAGGATTCCCTTCGTGATTTGGATCTCACGGTAGTAAAATGCTAGTACTAAAACACCCAAACCTGTGTGTTCTAAGCATATTTGCTCACATATTTGCCTATATACGTACAACTTGTATTACCAGAGGTTTCCTGTAGGGGCCATACTGGAGAATTCAAATCAGTTTCAATCAAGTTTTGCATGAAGTAAACAAACACAGCAAAACTTGAGCTTATACCCCTCTCACCTGCGAGGTGGCCGTAAGTACAGTTCATCACGATTCACTGCGAGTTTTGGTGCTGTGATTACGTTTCCATCTTTCTGCGTGAAAAAATTAAACATGTTTAAGTTAAAATTAAACGTTGAATTTTTTTGGTGGTCCTCCCGGAAGCTCGCGGACCTTGCAGAACTTTGTGCGATCACTCGTCAAGGTCAAGGTGCCCAACACCGCACCTCACTTATTAGTTAAGGTTATTAGTTTCCACGTGAAATTTAAAATTCTGTACATCATCCTTTAAAATGCTTCACTGTGCAGCGGTAAAGATACAAGGGCAAATCAAAAATTAGGCGCACTCCTGTTATATTAAAACATCTGTTGGCCACACTGTCTTATCAGCATTTTCCGTTTAAAGCTAACCCAAGTCACTGCTGTGCAGGTGTGAACGTATTACATCAGATCATCTGGAATTGTGAATGCCCCATGAAAGAAGTGTGATTCGTGCACTGATTCATTATTGTTGTCTAAGGGTTGACGCTGTGATGTTATTTATCAAAGATTTTGTGTACAGTATGGAGTAAGCGTTTTATCACAAAGAAGTGTGTATGAATGGATAGAGAAGTTCAAGAAAGGGCACACATAAAGAAGGAGTCAGGCTTGTCCATGACTAATGACAAATGTCTGCATGCTTCTGCTCACACTGTTAACACTCCGCAAAAACTTTGTTTTGAGATGTTAATGGTCTTACAATCTCCCTGGACAACAATCAGACCACTCCTCTAATCGCCACCCACACCCTTAGGGTAACTCTGGACAATCAACTTTTATTTTCCCTTCACATTGCTAAACTTACTCGTCAGAAGAATTCATCCATTTCTCTTCACACAGCCCTAATTATTTCAAGATTGATCTACTGCAACTCACTGCTGGCAGGTCCTCCTCTGTGCACCATTCATCCAGAATGCAGCTGCACGTCTCGTTTTCAACCTTCCCAAGTTCTCCCACACCACCCCACTTCTCCGCTCCCTCCACTGGCTTCCTGTAGCTGCTGCATCAAATTCAAAACACTGATGCTTGCCTAAAAAGCTAAAAACAGCCCAGCGCTCACTTACCTCTCAGCCCTAATCACTCCCCGCACTGCGCTCACTTACCTCTCAGCCCTAATCACTCCCCGCACTGCACCACGTTCCCTCCGATCCTCAAGCACTGCTCGGTCACACCATCTCTCTGGGATTGAGAAAGATATGCATCTAGATTGTTTTCTGCTATGGCTCCTAGGTGGTGGAATGATCTTCCTTTAGATGTCCGTACAACCGAGTCACTGGCAACCTTTGACTAAAAGACAGATCTGTTTCTAAAGTATTTGGATTAAACCTGATATTGTTGAATGATTGTACTTATGTTTAGTAACCTAGTAACCAAGTGTATGGATCTATCCAATGACATAAACTTCAAAGCATTTTTGTAAGTCGCTCTGAATAAGAGTGTCGGCTAAATGCCTAAATGTACAGCATCCTCCCTGTAGTCCTTTCTCCATCAGACTTTCACCTGTTTGGTCTCCTGAAAGCAGCCCTACGAGGATGAAAATTCACTTCCGATGAAGAAGTGAAGACAGCGGTGCATTCATGGCTCGCAGCTCAGCCCAAATACAAAAGCTGTACTAAAGTGTACTAAAAAAAAAAAACAAAGTGAATCTGTTAAATTATTTTTATTTCTTATTTCTAGATTAAATTCTACAGCCAGAGTGCGGACAATTTTCGACTCACCCTCGTACCGTACATCATACAAGTGGCAGTACACTGCCTCTACCGTTTGCATGCATGTTGCGTCTTGTGGAAGCGTCACATTCATTTCTGATGACGTGCACAAGCAAACACAGAATATGCATAGGTAAAAGCAAGAAAATTTCTGCTCTAAAATCCAAAATGCAAGATTTTAACCAACCAAGAACACTAGCTAAGACTTATTCTTTTGAAAATGTAGTCTTCTAGGACACAAGTTTAGAATAAGCTTAATGTCATAAACAAGTAACATTTATTCGTGACAGTGGGTCATTTCAACCCTTTCAACAGTAAAGTTACAGTAAAAGTTGTTCTGATAATTGTCATTGCGTTTACAGAATAATGGGTGAAATTGCACCGTGTTCCTGATCCCTGCAGGAAGCCTCAATTATGTCTCTGTTCTTTAAATGACTGTAGGGTTCAGTACACTAAGGGCATGGCATGTCTGAGAAGCCTTGGGGAATGAGGGGCTCGTACTTCCCACTTGCTGGAGATTAACCACATTAACCATCCTGCACATAAGAGTTTAGTGACCTCATCATAAATTGACTTCTGAAGTCGGTTTGCTCGGCTCTCAAGTACTGTATGTGAAGTCAAGATGCTTTTGAGCACTTTGCTTTTTTTTAGAAAGAACTAAAAAAGCAGCCCGGAGAGAGGCAAGTGGTGCTGAAGGCTGAGTCAGGATAGTTACGCAGTGTGAAGTAGCACTGCGAAAAACACATGCCATTAAATGTGAGAAAAAGAAGCAAACAGAGCTTTCAGCTTGCAGTGGACAAGCTTTTGAGCTGACGAGATTCTTTTATATGAGAAGCCTCTGATAGACATAGTACACACACTATAGTAAATTACTGCAAACAGAGGAACACAATGTGTTCTAAACAGATACAAAGGCAAATATGAACAACAGACACAATTTGTGGAGCGCATCTGAATGCGTCTAGATACGTGCTTGGCTTTGGGTGTCCAACTCCATGAAACAGAATAAAAGGGACAGGGGTTCATTTGAACACCCCTTGTACATTATTTTTTTTATTCTATAATATATCTACAGTATATGAGCTGTTTAAGCTGTAAAAGTTGCATATAGCATCTATGTTTTATTATTGGCAGCATGCTGGCGGCACACAGGTTTAATTTCTGCCTCTGGATCGGTGTGTATGAAGTTCGCATTTTCTCCCTGTGTCACCACAGTCCAAAGACACCCAGATTAGGCTAATTGGCGTTCCTGATTATGGCGTTGCCTATCCATGTCTTTATGGACCTTGTTTTGTACACTGGTGCGGGGTTGTTTTTCAGGAGTTGGGCTCGGCCCCTTACTTCTAGTGAAGTACTCTCAATGCTTCAGCATACCAAGACATTTTGGACAATTTCATGCTCCCAACATTCCAACATGACGGCGCACCAGTGCACAAAGCAAGGTCCATAAAGACATAGATGAGCATGTTTGGTGTGAAAGAACTTGACTGGCCTCACCTCAACCTGATAGAACACCTTTGGGATGAATTACAGCGAAGACTGCAAGCCAGGACTTGCATCGTCCAACATCAGTTATATCAATGTTATATTGAACTTCCAGCTGTACTTTATCACCCAAATGAGGATGGGTTCCCTGTTGAGTCTGGTTCCTCTCAAGGTTTCTTCCTATTGCCATCTCACCATCATCCTCCGCTTGCTCACCAGGGACAATCTGATAATTTGGATTTATACACATGTTCTCACTCACTTCATACTCATTTCCCTAATTTCCCTTTGATTCTGTGGAGCTGCTTTGGAAAGGTGACCATTTTTGAACTTGAGTCGCCCGCACAGAACCCTGGCCTAAACAACTTTTGGATGAATTGCGCACCAGACCTTCCTTCTTAAAAACAATTTCTAACCTCAGTAATGTTCTTAAGTACAAATCCCCACAGCCATCCTTCATAATCTAGATTAAAGCCTTTCCAGAAAATTGTAGGGTCTTACAACAGTTAAGGGTTAGCCAGGCATGAAATGGTATGTTCAACAAGCACATAATGTGTTTTATTGTTTGTTAATGTGATGATCAGGTGTCAGCATACCGTTGGCCTAGTGGGCACTGTATCTAGAGGGATGCATTTCACCATCAGCCATTTAGAAACATGATCTGATACTACGTCCATGATTGAGACTTCCTCACTCTTAACTCAAAGCAAGCGTAGTGCATAACTATAAAGAGCTGACTCAAATAATCCAGCTCTTGTACTTTACAAGCTTCTGTAACAAATACCAAATGAGTACCAAACCATATGGACGAAAGAAAAAGTGTCCGAGAACTATCTGTATGAATATGAATATGCAGAATCAGGGATAATATTACAGTAAGAATATACTTGCGTTACCTTCAGAAAAGAATTTTACATTTGCCCAAACTAAGGGTTCTTCATATAAAAACAGCCTATTTGTATCTTTGCTTTTTGGATTGCTTCCAGATGCTCCAGTTCCCTCAAACAGTGAAAGACGTGTAGATTAGGCTAATTGGTGCTTTCAAATTGCCCACAGAATGAAAGTGTGTGCGCGTGCGTGACCTGTGATGGATTGGAGTTGTACCACTTCTAGTGCCCCGAGTCTCATGGGATAGGCTTCAAGTCTCCCGCGACCCTGTACAGGTTAAGTGGTATAGAGTAAGTAAGTGAGTATTTTTTTAATCATCTTTTATATCCTTTTATTAGGCAGATGGACTGCTATCCAACAGGGCTGTGATTGTGCATGACGTTGCACGTCCGCACACCTCTGCCCACACTGTCAACACTCTGCAAAAACTTCGTCTTGAGGTGTTAAAGCATCCTCCCTGATCCCGCTCCACCAGACTTTCATCTGTTTGGTCCGCTGAAAACAGACCAACAAGGATGAAGATTCACTTTCGTTGAGGAAGAAGTGAGGACAGCGGTGCATTTGTGGCTCGCAGCTCAGCCTAAATCATTTTTTAGTCAAGGAATACGAAAGCTTGTTAACAGATGGACAACGTTAAATGAATGTCAGAGAAAATGATGTAGTTGTCTTTTCTAAAAGTTAATTAAAATAAATTCTACAGCCATAGTGCGGATAATTTTTGACTCACCGTCATATTTATAAATTAAGACAGCTGCAATTTGCCATTAGGCTTGTTGCATGAAAAGGTTTGATGACCAGTCCCTTAAAAGGAGATAGGTTTTAACTGGACATATTATATATTTTTTTCCTGCATTTTTTCCATGATTTTATGCTGCATTTTGTTTAGATATTTATGAAATTCACATGGATTATATCATGGTTAATTAGGCTTAATTTCATCTCAACAACTGTCATAGTTCTGCGCAGGAATATTGCAGGAATATTTAAATTAATCCTGACTATGTGCCTGACAAAAGCATTATAATAGATAAAAATCATTTAACTGATTTTAAGTGATTTAATTTCAATTATTGTCAAAGATGTTGGCATAATTGACAGGCTAATAGCTGATTTTAGACATTATATTAACAATAGGGGTGTTCAAGTCAAACTGGGACTTTCTCATGAGTGAAAGTATATAACTTTCAATTCAATTTTATTTGTATAGCGCTTTTAACAATTACCATTGTCGCAAAGCACCTTTACACAATTAGAAGCAATTATGGAAGTTTGTATGAAATGTGAATGTGTATGAATCAAAATTATTAGATAGTCCCTGATGAGGCAAGCCAAGGGCGGCGGCGTCAATGGCAAGTAAAACTTCCTGAGATGGCAATAGGAAAAAAAATCTTAGGAGGAACCATAACTGACTAGCATTTACAGACCACTTCAGGCACATTGCAATGATGAGACTCTTAGCTGCAGTAAATCATTTGAATGGTGCAGACTCTTTAAAAAGGTGGCTGTTCATCTGTGAATGGATTTTCTGGCCGAGGTGGCTTGGAGCCTACTGCGGTCGTTCCCGTGAACATTCAGCATGTGGAACACAGTCAAGTAAAACGGAAAAAACAAAAAAATGGCCTGGTTTGATCACTCAAGGTTTTCTGTTTTTGCAGGGCAATGCACAACCTCATACTGCTCACCACGCCACTTGCATGTTACAAGGAACTCAGCTGGGAGTTAGAAATCTTTTTACCCTGATGGTATCCAAGCACTAGTGACATGCTGGGATAAGTGCATTTGTGTATATAAAGAAATAAAGCTAGTCTTTAAATCTAATAACATGTTAATCCTGTTAATCAGTGCAATCCAAAGTCCTGGTTTGACTTGAACATCTTGTTTGAATTGAAAATACTCAAACACTGGGACTGTGTTGATTCCTTACATAAAGAAAGCACGTGTAACTGTGCACAAGGATTGCTGTTGTTTTTTTTTCAACAATTTAGAAATGTGAATGGAACTGATGGAGACAAGTCAGACAATTCACAGCCAACCATGAGCTAAATCATGACGCATGGCTTAAACACACAAAATCAGTGGAAAAAGACAACTAAAATGAGGGATCTTCACAACATCTATTCAGCTTCTCTGAGTGTAACTGGTTAAGGAGATCACACACACTAGCCATAAAAATCACCATGTTGAAGTGACTTTGTTTGTAATATATGGCCATTTGGGGGGCGTTTCTCCATGTAAATGAGCATTGTCTAGCACAACTCAAAATGTGTGGGATTTACCAACATCTGCTGTATATGACCATGTGAAATGCAAATGCTACAATGCATACTTGTGTTTTTTCCCAATGCACACTTTTATACAGTAAATGAAACTTCTGCGGTCTTCCTCTATCTGCATGAAAACAGACTTATTGGCAATCATCATCTGATGGGGTAAAGGGATACACACATGCACTGATCACTATTAGCTCCTGCTTGGCAGCCTCTCTGTGAGTAATACAAGAAAAAAGAAGGAAAAAACAGGGAAACGAAGGAAAATACCGCGCAAAGCAAAGCTGCTGATCACTCGACGTCATGTCGGGCATGACATAACGGTAGCCCTGCCTCGTCCATGTGACATCCATTTAAAGCAAAACGATGAGTCAGAACGCACACACTGACCAGTGTGCGCCAGCAGTGAGGACCACCTCTATGGAAAAACAGCAATCTGATAGTCACAAAGTCTGACACTTGGTACGCAAAGAGAATCGAGCACTAATTTTGTTAGGATTCCCTGCATTCTCCGCTGTCTCGGCACACTGAAACAGACTAACTGTTTAGTAAGCACATTACACAGAGCCTGAAACATAGTGTCAGCAAACCTATATAAGACAATCTGTCCTCTGCGGGGAAAAAAAAAAGTCTGTCGTCAAACCAATAAACCCGATCAAAACCTCAACACCTTGCTTAAGCCGATAAATCTTACGTCATTCAGAGGAAGACTGGGACATGGAGGTCTTGTAGGCCAAGAAACTCGAGCTCTGGTTGTCAGGGTATGCAAACACAACAAGCATGCACTCACTCACTCACACAAACACGTACCCGCACATGCACGCACAGAGAAACACACACGCATACACACACAGACATGCACAACATAAGGAGAGAATATCTCCCTCTCAGTGCCCAAATGAGTCACTGGCTCGCAAAAGGAAACAGAGACCATAATAATCTCAGCATGCACTTCCCCACCCCCACGCCCCCCCAGCTTAGCCTGAAAATACCCACACATATTAGCCCAGATGATCAGCTGACAGCAGCGTCCATGCCTAAAAACAGAGGCCTCGCTCCCAGCAATCATTTTTAGCCGGACAGTACAGGAGTAAATGTGAGACGCAAGAGAAAAAGGATAGAGGGACGCAGGTGACAGTTCCAGCACAGTGACAGACAGATAGTAAAGGGAAAGCAGGAGTGAGTGAGGGAGGTAGGAAGAAAGTGCGAGACAGAGGGAGAAACAGAGAAGAGATAGAGTTAAAGCCACTCACAGATCGGTCCATGTCAGCGACGAAAGCTGGATTGCTTCCAGACACAAGGCAGCCGAGGAGGCGCGGACAAGTAAGTGGAGTGTGCAAGCATGCCTTGATTACAAATGAAAAAAAAACCTGATCTCCAGCGAACGCAAAGAGCGCCCCTGTTCGCAAATTTTATAGCAACAGCTCACTTACTCATGCACACGCGCGCACACACACACACACTTTCTGCCACTCCTCCCTCTCCACCACCCCTTTTCCCTCTCTCTCTCTCTGTGCCGCTCTCTTCTCTGTCTCGATCAAGCACTTGCGACCCTTCATCCTTCATCTCCTCCCTTTGTGTTGAACTACAAAAAGAAACAAAGCAGCCTATTACTCTTCTGCTTTCAGTCTAAAACTTGTACCAGACACAGCATACACTGGCTGAGTACTTACGTAATGAAATCACTAGAATTACATAATGGGATTATTTGAATTATTCTAAAACACATTTAAAGGCAACCTATTTTGCTACATTTTCTTTTTAGTCATTTTTATACATAAAGACGGATCTCCGGTGTGTTTGTACAAACAAAGGGGAAAAAAAAAAAAAAAAAAAAAATATTCCCCTACTTTTTTTCCTTTTTGCGTTTTTTTTTGTATTGGCCAAATTGTGTTTTTACCCCCTAATGTGACCTCATAAGAAGATTCCTTCGCCCTAGTTTGTTGCTCAGCTCTGCTGTTCTCTGGAGGGGCATGGTTCAGCAGTAGCTCGTTCATGTAGCCACTGATGCAGCAGATTTGGAGGAGGGGTGAAATAAAAGCTAATAAAAGGGGTATTTCAGCTGTTTAGGGAACCTCTGAGACCTGTGACAACTTTTAATAATGAAATACCAACTACTTCACCAAAACTATAGCTCCAGATACAACATAATATATAAAAAATTTAAATAGCCATCTTTGGCTATTTTTTTTTTTTTTATAGATTAAAACAATTATTTTAGAGATACTTTAACAATATATTCATTATTTTTAAATTAACATTTGCTGCACAATGTGCAGTTTTATTATTTATTTTAAAACTATTTTAACTTTGCCTCCAAGTGGCGCAGTGGTAAAGTGCTTGCCCTATTATCCAGAGATCACGAGTTCGATTCCCTGGTGATGCTGTAACCTCTCGCAGCCGGAGGTCTAGAGAGAGCTGATTGGCAGAGCTCTCTCAGAGGGGAGACATGAGAGGTACTTAGTGCTCCCACATTAATCACGGCTCTACAGCCAATCAGGGGCATCTGTGAGCTCACGCAAGCGGAAGAAGCGGATAGCGCTGTCGTCCGAGTGTGTTACTCCGCCCCCAATGGTGCGTGAACGCGCAGTTCAAAAAGATGCGGTCGGCTGGTGTCACATGGTTCCGAGGAAACCTGCCCTCCCCAATTGTGGTAGTACTAGCTTAATGTGGGAGCCCCCTAGTGACGGGGAGGAATTGGACACGACTTAATTAGGGAGAAATTCAGGGCAAAAATATTTTATACTGCATATAATCTCTTTTTTTAATACAATTATAAATAATCTGGAAGGGCGGCACCAAGGACAACTTGATATGAGAAAAACAAGTTAAACAGCGCTTTTAGGAGCAGGCATTGTCGCAGATAAGGTTTACAGAATCAAAACAAAAACTATAGAAATTAGTTTGAAAAGTGTGAGGAAATACTGTATGTTTAAATCATAATTATCATGATGAGCAACCTGAGGGCAACTGTGGCAAGGAAAACTCTAATAGGAAGAAACCTTGGGAGGAATCAGACTCAACGGGGAACCCATCCAAATTTTGGTGATATCAGATAGCAGGGTTTGATCAGCCATCCCACTGCGTGTTAGTCGGCTGGAAGTTCAGTATAACAGGAAAGTAGTAGTCTACTTATAATAGAGCATGCACATCACTATCAAGAGAAAAGTGAAAAAAGGTAGGTATTAATGAGTTTAATAAAGTTAGATTTCACCAGGTTATGGAAAGAGCTGTTTAGGATTAGAAGAAGTAAAACCCTTGATGTATAAACTGGCAGAACTCACTGTGAGAAATGTGTCAATTATCAATAAGGAGGAAAAATGAGACTTCTTAGCCTAAAGGTCAGCCTAAAATTGGTTGACATCCAGTGATTATGAAAAATGTGCGATATATTTGAATTAAATCAATTAAAGGAGGCAAATATGTGACATTATTGGGGCTTTTACAAGTCATGCACTATGGTCATCTGGTTAATGTCATGGTCATCATGGTCAAATTCTACTTTATACACCCACTTACAAAAGTGAGTACACCCCTCTAATTTCAGCAAACATTTAAGTACATCTCCCTACAGGACAATAAAATAAAAATGAAAGAGTAGCGTAGTCAATGTGCAGCTTGTACAACTGTATAGATTTACTGTCCTCTGAAAATAACTCAACATACAGCCATTATTGTCAAAATAGCTGGCAACAAAAGTGAGTAAACACTAGGTGATAACAGCTGTAAAAAAAAAAAAAAAAAAAAAAAGCCATGCAAAGTCACATGTCCTATTCATCATGTTTATGTGTTTGTCAGTGGCCGTGTACGTCTCCGGACCCTTAGGGGCGTCCTCAAACGGAAGGTGGTGAAGCGTCATGTGTCTAACATCCAGCAGCTCCGTGATATCATTATGGAGGAGTGGAAGAGCATCCCAGCAACAACATGTGCAGCTCTGGTGAAGTCCATGTCCAGGAAGATTAAGGCCGTGATAGATAACAATGATGATCACACAAAATATTGACACTTTGGACACAGTTTTGACATGTTCACTTAGGGTGTACTCATTTTCTTTGTCAGTTATGCACAATAAAGTCTGCATGTTGAGTTATTGTTAGAAGACGGCAAATCTGTACTGCTATACAAGCTGCACATTGACTAAAGTATATCCAATTTTTTTGTCCTTTAAGAAAATATAGGGTGAGGGTTGTACTCACTTTTGTGAGTGGGTGTATTAATTAGAATTTACCCATGATGACCATGAAATTGGCCAGATGACCATAGTGCATGACTTGTTAAAGCCCCGATAATGTATAATAATGTATAATAATAAACTTTTGAGAGATACTGTAGATTTGATTTAGCATTTTAATAAACTTGCTTTTAACAAACTCATTTGGTTTTGGTAGTTATGGTTTTCTTGTTCATCACTGAACCTGTGACAGATTGCAGGACAGATGGGTATTAACCCAGAAAAACGGGACTGAATGGATTTTCCGAATGGGTGGAAGGACGGCTAGGCACCAAGGGGAAAAAGGTAAGCAAAACAGGTTTTAAAGGAATTATGCATCATTAATAGTAATTCCCCTGCCTGTGTAGTCTGCACAACACACACTTTAAAGTATTATGGTAATGCCCTAAAATGGGTTACTCAACTAAGTGATGTGGACAAAAGACAAAGGTGAGCAAATGGCAGTGTGAAGCGTAGTCTGTAGGCAGAGGTGGGAGGCAGAAATTATAAATTTCACTCTCACAGATGGTGTGAAAAAAATGCATAAGAGAAAAAAATAAAAACACTATACACAGGTCAGCAGTTTCTGCTTTGTTAAAGGCTTAATTGCAGTTCCACATAGTTGGTAGAAGGTTTCACTCAGTTAGGTAGAATTCAAATTCAGTTGTCGACATTGCGCTGCTTGTTGTGCTGTTTGTGCTTGTTCAGTTTTCATGTTCTTGAGATTGTCATTGTATTGTGTCTTTTTTTATTAACTCAAATCCTAAAGTGGTTTTCTGGTTTAAATGCCACATGAAAGCATGAACAAGTGATGGTGTGTAAGAGCATATGGGAGTGAATAACGGGCTTTCTTGAGCAAGCTTGTGCTACTGTATGTGTACGCATGCGCAAATGAGTGTGGCCATCAGTATCAAGCTATTTGCCCTGATCGGTAATGCTACAGCAGGCCCAGCAGAGGGTGCTGCTTACTTTCTTGAATTTTTCTCTACAGAGTTGGGGTGGATTAAAAAGCTTAAACGCTAACTTCTACAAACTAATTAAAAACCCTGTCATCATCATCTGTCGGGCACTACGACATTAGCAGGGGATCCTTTGGGTGCTGTGTGTTGCAGGGTGGGGCCTCCATGTATTGGATTTTTTTGTCTGGTGCATCCCATGGGTGCTTGATTGGATTGGGATCTGAGAAATTTGGAGACTGAGCACGTCAGGCTGGGGTGCACTGGGTGTTCTGACCAGACGGGCTAGCCATTGATCCCCACAGGCATGGGTGAGCTTTGGATGCCCATGATCCTGTCACCAGTTTACTGGTATTTGATTGGTGATCTGTGTTGCTTAGTTCACCCCTCAGTGCTCATAATGTTATGACTGACTGCACACACATCCCAGTAAGCTGCGTCACATCCACCAATCCTACAGGGGACCCAAATTAGTACCTGGAACTGCTGTAATATTAGTGCTAGACCTGGGCCCTGATAGTCAATCGTAACCAGGTTAAAATTTTTAGAATTAAAAAAATTATATAGATTTCAGAGAACTAAACACACATTAAGATAGGCTAAAAAGAAACTTTAAATTCCTTAAAATATACTTCACCTAGAACTAACAATGAGTTCATCAGAAAATGAGTGAATTGGAAGAAAAAGCATGCAACGCTTTCTACAGAATATGACAGCAAATATTTTTTCCAATTAGAATTTGGATCAAAATATTTGAATCAATGATTAAACAGTTGTTCTCTATGGCAGTGAAGTGTAGGCTCATTTACACAATAGCATTAAAACAAATGGGACTAACATCCAAATTGGGACTTTGCATGCAGCATTCCACAAAATTAATTTAGAGGTGCATGAACATGTACAGGGAAGAATTTGCCATTTATTATAAAATACAAAAGGGAGGGCATGCAGAAACACCTAAACAAGAGTGACCCACACATATGCTTACAAAGCTCTGCAAACAAAGACTCAGTAAGCATCTCTTGACCATTGAGAGCTCCATTTTCTATACTGAAAGCACGAAATAAACTGCCTGACTAACAAAAGTGTCACCATTTGTATTTTAATAAGCAAATACATGAGAGCTTTGGAGTGGATGATTACTGCAGCAATTAATAAGTTACTTCTGGCGACAGTACTTTTAACCCGAACTAAGAGTTATTGTGCAGTGCAGCGAGTGGCTTGCCACTTTTTAACCAAATGTAAAAGTATCATCTTTCAGTGTGTTTATGAAGAACAAATTTGAACACCTTTCCTTCTTCCAGAGCAATTTTTAATCATATGTACACAGTTTGTGCAATTAAGGGGGTTTGTGTGATATGCAAGTGATCACTCACTGACTCACTCATCATCGTCTATACCACTTTATCCTATGTACAGGGTCGCGGGGGCCTGGGAAATGAGCATAGTGTGCCAATTATCCTAATCTACAGGTCTTTGGACTGTGGGAGGAAACCGAAGTACCCGGAGGAAACCCACCAAGCGCGGTGAGATCATGCAAACTCCACAAACACAGACCCCGAGGCAGGAATCGAACCTGGACCCTGGAGGGGCAAGGCAACAGTGTTAACCACTACAGTATGTCACTGTGCCGCTAAGGTACATAAGGTACATAAATATTTGTTTTAAAAAAAACCTTTGATGTTTAGTCTCGTGTGAACAAATATTCCTTAAACTGAAATGCAACTTTGATGTAGATACTTTGTAAAGATACATCACAGACCTTCTGCACTGAGAGAAACAGATAAAAGGATAACCGTGGGTATTCACTCAGGGTGATGTTTACACAACATCGTTTGAAGTTCTGCTTTGTCTCCAGTCCTGTATAAAACACACACTCACACACATCTGAGCTCACCTTCTCTCTCAGGCCAACGTTTTGAAAATAATCCTCTATGGTTAAGTGATAATCCGGATCGATGAAGTAATATCTGGTATCATCACACAGTCGTGTCTTACTCCAGACATTTTGCATCTTACCTACACACACACACACACACACACACACAATGTGATCAAACCAAACGTTCATTAACAAACACTTCACTGATTAACACATGAAGAGAAATGTACCTTGTATGTGGTACGCCATGAGGTCATACACATAAGCTGATCAACCTGTACGTTTAACCCTAAGGCCCGTGAATTTATCTTACCACTAGATGGCGTATTTGCTACTGTTTAGAGTAATCCTGGGTATTTATTCATTTCGTAACTGGGACGCACGCGACGCACTTCCGGCATATAGTGACGCCATATTGAAGAGTGCTAAATCCGTAGGGCTTCAGTAACAAGTAACACTGATCAGCAGTGCGAGTGACTTTTTTTACTATCGCATTTAAAATGTGTAAGTTTTTAAAAGTACATCTGCCAGCACTAAACCCTTTCTAGCATTATAAGTAGCGTAAGATGCGTACTTTTTTTTTGTCAAATCCCGCCTTGTGTGATGATTGGTTAAAAGCATCCTGTCTCATCTATGATTAGTTACACCCTCACAGACAAGCCAATCTCAGAGCGGGAAGGCGGGACTTAAACTGTTAGCTCAGTTAAACTCAGTTAATAATCATTTTCATCAAGTAGCCCCATGCTAGGGTTTTGGGATTAATTTATTTAAGTTAAAATACTGAATATTTAAAAAAAAAAATGTAAATAAGAAGTTGTTTTAAATCTGAAATCTAGTAATATCTAAAACAAAAAGAAGTTGTAACGGATGGTGTTTTTATAAGAATCTGAAGATTCTTCATCTTTTTCTGAATTTATTCTTGTTAAATTTTCTTCTTTTATTATTCATTCACTCAAATTAGAAATGACACTAACCACTTTCTATTTTAATAGGAATACTTGTATATATGACAGCCATGACATCATCCAATTATACAGTTTTTAATCATGCAGATATAATACGTCTTCTTTCTTTAATTAATGTTTACATCAAATATAAATTCATAAAAATAATGTGAGTGTTTCCAGTTGTTCCACTAATACCCAGAGAATAGGGCTTCCATGTGGGCAGGAGACTTGCTGATTTAAATTTCGCCGACGTCATTGCCCTTCTTGGCTCTATGCAGAGAGAACTGTAACCGATACATTGAAAGATCACATGGAAAAAGACCCTAATTAAAAGTGAAGCCGAGACCGCCAGAGCCAATTGAATATGATTATTTTGACACAGCATACAGTAAAGAGAATGCTAAGACTGGAAAAAATATGATCACTTTTGGTGAAAAGCATCACTTTTGGTGTATTACAAAAAAAAAGTAAAATCTTGGGGTTACCAAGTCTTGAAACTCACCATCATAACCCACCATTATGCCAAAAGATGAATTGCAGGATATGCCAAAAAAAAAGCAGAATATAAAAAAATATATGTAAATAAGGAATTATAAGAGTTATAAGTTATACGGAGGAATAAGAAGTTGTTATAAATCTGAAATCTAGCAAAAAAAAAAAAAAAAATCTATAGCAAAATCTTATCTAAAACACAGTGACAGCTAGAACATAAATGAACAGGATATGCCAGAAAAAAGACCTTCCCTGTCAGTTAACACTACTAAAAATTTGACTGGAGATGTGTTCTATGATTCATTTTAACACAAATGGAGCCTTGTGGCAATTAACACTCAAAGTGGGTTTGGAATAAAAAATAAGCATGGCTATAATTAAATGAATCTTATCCTAACTGTAACATACTGTATGGTGGATGTTGTGGGGCTGTTTTTATTATCCAAAGGCCTTGGAAACCTTGTTAGGGTAGATAGTACCAGGACATACTGTATTTAATCTAAATTAGCCTGCCACTTCCAAGAAACTAATATTAAGTTGACATTGGAACCTTCCTGCAGATCCTATGATCAGCAGATGATGATCCTAAGCAAATCTCCAAATCCACCCAAAAATGTTTGGTTGACCACAGAACCAAGCTTCTGCCATGGCCATCTCAGACACCATATATCATTAGTATAGATAAACAAGATGACCCCTTAGCTCCCATGGTCCTAACTCACTCATTTTTCTAATCCGATCAGAAAACAAGACACATTGTGTCAAATGACTCAAAAACCTATTCTATTTTGGTTGATCAACATTGATTAACTCCTTGAAAACTGATCCTGAACCTGGTCCATTGAAAATGAATCAGGTTTTTACGGTGTAGAAACAGTGAGTCAAAAAAAAAAAAAAAAAAAAAAACTCAGTTGGCAATTCACACACAAATTTGCACAAACCCCAAAAAAACTTTTATCAAAACATTCAGATGTATCAAGATGTTGCTAGTGTATCTGAGGTTAGGTTTATTTTGTACTTCCAATCTATTTTTCCAACAAATCCCACCTTCTGCATTATGTATGGGTATAATAATTCAGTCTCATTTTGGATTTTTTTTAGATCTTTATTGCATGCTTTTTTACAACCTGCTCATACTGAACAGAGTTTTAATATTCATATGCCCTGTTTGTCTTCACATGATATTGTTGTTTAAGCGTAGCTTTTAATTTACCTATTGAAAGTCAGACCAGATGAAGATTGGTACTGTGACACAAAATATGTCTTTGACACTGTTACCTCTGAATTGCACGTTAGGCATCTAAATCTAAAGCTGCTATGTGACAATATCTGTTGTTAAAAGTGACGTACAGATTAAACTAATTTAGGAAATATACAAGTAAATAATAGTATTGTTATTTAATCAGTTATAAAAAAAAATACCAACATTCAATACCAGTCACAGAAGCACTATAAAAAAGAAAACACATCCGATCTTAACATCATCTTTAACAACTGACTGATGAAAATAGCTACTGTGTGCCAGTACAATCTCAGTAATTTTGTTACTTAAGTAAATTTTAAGGTCAGTATTGATTTATATAAGGAGGACTTTTGTTTGGTTAAAGGGTCTTATCTTCTGAATGGGTTTCTATGTTTGGAATCACATGCACAGTGATGCAAGTTAACAGATGTACCCTACGGCTATTAATGTAACAATTCTAAACTTGAATGGAGACAGTTGTGGGACAAGGTGTGAAATCTTTTACAATGAGAATTTTAGATATGCACTGTTTTGCAACAAGAACTGCATGAGGCTTTTGAAGTTTGTTCTAAGAATTCATGTATTAAGTCAACTTTGCTTTAAAATGGTTATTAGTGTTATCTTAAAAGGGTATGGCACAGTATTAAAGTAATAAGTAATTCAGGTAATATAGACTAACAGATAGTACGAGATGAGAAGGGGACACTGTAAGACCATAAGGACAAGGTTCAGGATCCTCATGTCCCCGAATCTCCTCTTTATATTCATCTTTTTTTTCTTTAAATGTGACTTATCTCTGACTTTTTCACTCCCTGCACTTTTTTATTTCTTTTTTTTTCTGTCGATTTGGAAAATATTAATAAATACATAGTTTAGTAAGTTATTCTGTCAATTTGTAGTCAGTTTGTAAGTTGGGCATTCAGTGCTAAGCAAATTCCTGTCTGTGGGTCCTATACAGATGTGTGTGTTAAAAGAAACTGACAGATGGCAAATCTTAGTTTTTGCTGACATAACACCTAAAAATACTAAATTTTGATTGGTGAAGAAAAATATTTTCTCCTTTCTCTTCCAAAATAAAAAAAAAAAGAAATTTTCTTCTCCAATAGCACACCAGGGTTGTCTTGAACTGTTTTCTCCATTTGCTCAACAGTACCAGTCTATACCTGTCCATCTACTCCAGGGTGTGGCTACATCATAAATACAGACAGGCATAGTTTCTTCAGAGGTGGACTTTTCAAGGCAACAGGTAGGAAAGGAAACCCAATTATTTTCAGTGATGATTTTTAGCAAGAGGATTTTAAAACTAAAGTAATTAAACAAAATTTAAAAAAACGTGTCCGTCATACTTTAGTTTAACAGTCTCATTTTCATACAGTTTCAGTGCTTTTATTTCTGGGAACAATGGCAGATAAAAAGCCAAGTAAGTATTTTTTTTTTCCAAACAATGCGCATATTTTCTATTATCTGTAACCATTTCTAAAACAAGTTTGTTTACTCATTAAAAAATCTTTGTGCTGTTTTTTCTTATTTTGTATAGAAGGTCAAACCCCTCAGGTAACAGATAATTTTTTTCTGCTTTCCAACATATGTGCTAATAACATGGATGCATGGATGCAATATAAATATAACACAATCACATGAATCACACTCATGTACTGTATATTTCTGCTGCAGTGCGATAAGGTCAAAAAATCCCAGGATGAGGGCAAGGGCAAAGGGAAAACCCAAGAGCGTGGACATGGGCATGGGCCAGGTAAAGGCCAAGGTCATGACAAGGTTCACGGTCCTGATCACGGTCATGGCCAAGCACATGGAAAGGAGGGAAAAAGCAAACCAAAATGACAGAGTTGAATGAAGAGACAACAGATGTCTGCCTGCTTCTTCTTGCCCACACATCACTAATAAAGATAAAATGGGTATAGGCCAGATATATTTTCAATATGTTTTTACTTACATAACAATCAACAAAGAAATAAAGGTTTGATATTAAAGAATAGCTTTTAGAATTGTTGGCTTATTTGGTTTTAAAATGTGAAAAAGATGCAAATGCTGCAAATATAACCATTCATATAATGTTAAATTTTAAATTTCCAATTGGGTTAAGGAAAAGAAACACTGATACATTTTGTGCAGATTGTTACAGATTCAACTATTTAACAGGCATAACTGATTCATCTTAAAATATGGTTTACCATGTTTAAGATGCAAAAATGGCTCAGAGAATTTTGCAATTTAGCTATTAAATTCATCACTGGTTAAAGATTAAGACAGATAAAGAAGATTAAAGAATAAATCCCAATTGTATTTTAGTTTTTGGGGCATGTGGGAGTTAAATTATATCAACAGGACTTCTTTTTCTAAAAGCTACTTGGGTGATTGGTAAAATTTTTTTAAATACGAACAAAAGTCCAGGTGTCATGCCTCAGCTTTCAGACAACTTCATCTGGTCGACTAAGAATCTTCAGCGAATTATTAGTAGTCAAGCACTAAGAGTTGTTTTTGTTGGTGTTCTAAAATTCTTAGAACCTCATTATAGAAAGATGAACAAATTTGACACCCATATGGGAATAGTGCTAGCAATTTTCTTCTCCACCCTTCAAAGCCTCTAATGCCACCTTTGGGTCAAAGATACATTTATGCATATAAATTACAAAACTTCTGACATAGAAAAGATAATTTTTTCACATTAATCCTTGGGTCTTGATTTTAAAGTACCACATACTGTAATGTTATTTTGTACCATATTAGTTTTCACAGCACAAATTTGTGCATAATCTTTACCAGAGTTGACTCAGATTATTCTAAGATTTCAAGATTCAAGATTCAAGATTCTAAGAACTTTATTGTGTGTGTGTGTGTGTGTGCGTGCCCTGCAGTATATGGACACACTATCCAGGATGAACCCTGCATTGTCCACCAAGTCCCCAGGATAGGCTCTATGCCTCGTATAACTCTGTATATGCTAAGCAGTACAGAGAATGAGCGAGTGAATCAGAGTGTACCAGATTGAGTGTACAGTGGAACTTTGGATTACGAGCATAATTTCTTTCCGGGAGGGGGCTTGTATTCCAAAACACTAAATCAAAGCAAATTTTCCCATAAGAAATAATGGAAACTCAAATTATTCGTTCCACAGCCCAAAAAATAAATACATAAAAAGAATTCATACAAAATATAAAGTAAAAATAAAACAAATTAACCTGCACTTTACCTTAAAAAAAAAAAAAAATTCCCGACAGATAAGTGTTTCCGTTTATGCGTGCAGGCGCTGTGTGTGTTTGTGTGTGTGAAACTAAAGTAAGAGGAGATTCTTACTTTCAGCCCCTCCCTCTCCCCCTTCTCATCTTTCACAGTAAACCTTTCTCCTCTCTTATTTGAATTTCACACAAACACACACACATACACAGACATTAACGGAAAGACTGTCCTGTCCAGGACAAGAAACATCGGTAATGACACTCGTGTGAGCACATACTAACGGAATCACTGCTGTAAAATAAAACAAACAAACAAATTAACCTGCACTTTACCTTTGAAAAGAATCGCGACAGAGCAGTGTTTCTGTGTAGAGCAGTGTGTGTGTGT
>JAOTRS010000002.1:7493719-7503948 GCA_028565755.1 Dinotopterus cunningtoni
TTGGAGACAATTGCAATCTTGAACTATCGAGCAACCGCAGCCAAGTCAAGTCCTCAGAGAAACAGCTGTCAACACCATGAATCATAAACGTTTCCTAATGACTGTGTAAAACTTAACCAAGCTGAAGCGAATTCCAAAATAGTGCCATAATAAGCACTGACTCATGCCGAGCCTATTTAATGAACTGCTGGAGTATTTGGGGAAAAAAGTATTCAAAACATTATATATAAAAAAAAAAAAAAATCTAAACCCAGGGTTTTGATGTGAGTCAGTATGTAATATTACAGCCATATTGAGTCATTTGTTTTTATGTATGATTTTGTAATTTTCCACTACCAGACTGTCCCCCGCTATTGGACCTGGAGAACGGGGGTTATACCTGCCACCCATCTCCATGCCGTCGCCTGACCCATGGCACAATGGTGGAGTTTTTCTGTAATGAGGGGTACACACTTAAGGGAGATAACAAATACCTCACCTGCCAAAAGGGAGAATGGAATCATCCTGTGGAGGTCAGCTGTGTCCTCAGTCAAGGTCAGTGTTAGAAACTGGATTTAAAGCTGGCTGTTTTTGTGACACTTCATTATACCTTTTTGTGTATGCACACTTGCCATTGCTTTCCAAAAATGGTCACATTCTTTAGTGAACAAAAAAACAAATTAAAATTTTTATTTTGTCACATACAGTACACAACCATGCACAGTGATGTGCAGTGAAATGCTTACACGACTGTATGTGATCCAAAGTGCTAACCACTACACCACCGTGCCGCCCTCAGAGTCGGAATGTGGTTGGTATTTTTTTGTGGTTGGTAAGTTTCCAGAATCGGAATGTGTCCCAATTTTACTAAAATGAGACACAGATATATTAGGCATTACACTAACACAAGATCAACTGCCTTTCTCAGTTACACAAAATCTCCTCATCAGGGCATCAACCGCAACTTGCCCAACTCATTGAAAGCAGCTCATCTCTTGGACATGCACTATGGTGTGACAGATGGCCTCTTGTGTATGTCCAGAAAGAGGACATACACAAGAGGTCGTGTCCAAAATCTTGAACTTTTTAGTTTCGGAGATAGTGAGTAATGTCATGTGGTAAAACATAAACAGATCAGCCATAACATTTAAAACATTAATACTAAAACCATCTAGGTTTTGGGTTCCTCTTGTGCCACTGGAATGGCTCTGGGATGTGCTTTGGTGTCTGGCAACAGGACGATGGCATTGGATGCTTCGTGTACTGTGGGTTGTGTAGTGGGGCCTCCATACATTGTACTTGTTTGTCTAGTGCACAATCGAATTGGGATTTGGGGGAAAAAAAATAGTGCACAGTTCACCTGTCAGTGGACAGAATGTTCAGCCCGATCAGTGTTTTTAAAGCCCTAAAAGGTTTTAGCTAATGTTTGTCTGGTGCAAATTTTCCAGCTGATGCTGTGCTTGGATTGGGTTACACTGACAAATAAAAAGAATGATTTTACTAAGATTTTTTTTTGTGCAATACCATATTGGAGAATGGATATACTGTATAACGTGGATTAATTTCTGGATCTCTAAATATTTTCTTAAATAGTCATTTTACCCATCCCATATTATTTTTGCTAGTTCTTTAGCAATAGCTAATAAACTTTCTTTCTGTCTGCTTTTCCGGACCAGGTTGCGTGAGACCATTCTCCATCCAGCATGGAGATGTAAATGTGACTGAGACAAACAGAGGCTCGTTGCCTGTGGGCACTGTGCTGCAGTACAGTTGTGATTCGGGCTACACTGTGGACGGGCCCAGCGTCGTCGTCTGTACCAGGGAGGGGCTCTGGTCCTTGGACCCACCACGCTGCCTCCACAATAACTGTGAGTTCCTCTTTACCTTTTTAGAGCTTCAGATTACTCATAAACCGATGCTTCTTAAAAACAAATATCCTTAATATATTTTTAATCTATTCTTTAGCTATTAACATTCAGAAACATTCCACATGAATAAAATCACCTGTTTCTGTTTAAATTGTAAAATTCACTGAAGTATGGCATTATTTCTTACTAGGTCAGTTTCACTTTTAGAGTTATGTTCTGTAGCAGTTTATCCTGTGTGTTTCAGTGTGCAGACCTCCATTTAAACCAAAGAACGGTGATTACACCTGCCATCCCTCTGCATGCCATGATCTCAGCGATGGCACTGTGGTGGAGTATTTCTGTCACGAGGGCTACACACTAAAGGGAGACTACAAATATATTACCTGCCAGAACGGAGAATGGAACAGTCCGACGCAGCTCAGCTGTGTGTTCAGTCAAGGTGAAGTCTCACTTCAGACCAATGCTCATTCTTCCACTTCAAATTTTATGAGCCATATTTCGGCTTATTTGTAAATTAATGCTAACAAAAATTTTTTGGCTTGAGTGTAGTACAGTTTTCACAAAGCCAGATATATTGAGGTGGACAGTAAGGTCTCAGTGGGTGTATTACTCATCATTGTAGACAGGTTTTTGTACCTTTTTAAAAGCAAGAATAAATTATGTTCTGTACAGAAACACACACAGCTCCTGTGTTGGGAATGAACACGCTGTCCATCGTGGCCACCACAGCCAGCTGCGTGGCACTTGTTCTCCTCCTAATGGTGGTGCTCGTTTTACTGCAGCCCAAACTGAAGGCTTTTCATCATGGACGGTGAGCTCACTTTTTAATTTTGGGTTTTCTCATTCTTAATATAATAGCAAACAAAAACAATCTGTTGAAGCCATTTTTTTGGAGTGATATCTGGGGATTTAAAATTGATATACAACACTGTATTATAATTTATTTAGGCACATTACTGCTTCATGACTGTATTGAAGCAAGTTAACAGTCCAGTAAATCATCTTATTTATGATTACTCTATTTGAACAGCTCTTTTATGTGTGTTTTGAGTATTTTTTGTCTTTTGTGTACTCAGAACATATTAACTGTGAAAGCTTCATGATTCTTAAAAGGGTAACACTAGTTACTTAATGGCAATGGACTAAAAATATGAAATGATGGCTCATTACAGTTCTTAGACTTAATTCACAAAACTTTGACAGGGGGGGAAAGCATTTGCATGTGCTACCGTCTGCATTTTCTGACCTGAAATGTTCATCATTATCTTCTTTCTGGTGCTCCCATCAAGGGGTCACCAAAAAGGACCATCCGTCCCACATACAACTTGGAACAGATTTTACACCAGATGCCCTTTCTGACCCAACCCTCCTATTCTATGCTCCCAGTAAACCTGTTTAGTAGTCCTTATGTACTGTAGGTTGATTACTGATGGCTCTTTTACTTCTTATGAAAACTGAAGTTATTTTGACCGCAGAGGGATGTCCGTTAAAGTAAATAACCTTGGGCAGACAAATGCGTATGCACTAGCAGGGCAGGCTGTGGAGTCCACCAGGTGGAGCTAGTAGTCCAAATGATAAGGTGATATAATACCTGTTTGATTGGGTGCACATAATTTTTACAGCATTAGCCTTATATGATGAGATACAGTACCAGCCAAAAGTTTAAACACACCTTCTAACTCAGTTTTTTTCCTGATTTGTATTTCTTTCTACATTGTAACACATTGATATTGAAATGTGTCTGTTACTTAAGCTCTGTAAAGCCTTCAGAATGGCTCTAATATGAGGTGCTGCTTGTTAATTGGTGATTTATTTATTAATTTAGTAGTTAAATAGAAGTAACTCTAAATGAACTTATCCTCTACAGCAGAGGACAGTTTTGGTCTTGTTTTCCTGGAAATGTCTTCATGGTGCTTAATGGGTTTTGCAAATGCTTCACAATACTATTCCTGCATGAACTGTTCCTGGTGTGTCCAAGCTTTTGACTGGTACTGTATTTTGTAATGTTGTAATGATTGGTCAAATATGACAGCATGACCATGACTGATTAAAATCCTGTTGGCTTGTTAATATGTATAATTCTGTGGTCTGTGAGTGAAATAGTGATTGAAATAATTAAACACTTTTTGGTCAAAGGGGGCATTGGATTTACTTTTAATGACCATTTTAACCTTTTGAGTGTAATAATTAGTACTGATATTGAAGATCTTTCATGCAGTGCCTTTAGGAGCAAGTTAATTTGCTTTCATTATAAATTGGCCTCCAGCTTGGTGTTGAACGTCTCTTTTTCTTGCTTAAATTATTGCTCATTTGTGCAATGACCTTCCTCCTTTTTCCTCTCTTTTACATCCTGCTTTGAGATTTTGGTGTTTATATAACATGTTCAGAAGCAGCTGTGATTTCTGTTATAAATTAGAGATATATGAATTACCAGCGATCACCCGTTAGAATATTATCACGATTCCTAGGCGGCAATTAAATTTGTATTGTGATTCTGTAAGTATTATGATTGTCTTTCACTCCTACCGTATGGGATGCTGTACTGTGTAAATAGAGCTCGCCACCTGTAGGATTACAGAGGAATTGCAATATTTTACAACTTTAAGTGCAAACGTATAACTTGAAAATTCATTTAAATAAAAAATGATTTTGTACTCCACGTGGCTATATATGAACGGGCACACAAAAGAATCACAATATGTAACTGAATTACATATTCAGATATATGTCTATATTATAAACTGTTGATTACACTTAGATCTGATTCAAAGTCCGGCCTCTGACTAAGTGAGAAAGTACTGAAAGTTTTCTTTAAATAGCAGGTAAATAAAGCTTAACTGGCAACAGAGGCGAGTATATAATGGTACAGACAGGGCACACGGTGTAAAGCGTGACACAATGTACAATAAACCCACAAAAGTTAATACATTTTAAGCATCAATATTATACGATTCAATAATAACTTGGATACGTTTTAACGTATACATGTTAGAAAATATTTGAAGTTAGTTTGCACTCTCCCCTGCTGTAGGCGTGATCAGGAACACTCCGGGCAGCCGGTGACCATCATGGTGGAGGGTGTGCAGGTTACCCTGCCATCCTACGAGGAGGCTGTGTCAGGAGCTGGGGGTGCAGTTTTGTCTCGACTCCTACCCCAAACACAACTAGAGTCTTTGGAGCATGTGTTAACCCAGGCCTCAACAACACACACTGAGCCCACGGAGACCTCAGCGATACATCAGCCGTCTTCCTCATCTTCGTTCTCATCTTCCTGGAGTTTGGATGGAGCACAGGGAGCTACAGCAGTATCCTCAGGATTTCAGTGCCAGAATCCAGACTTGAGTCACCAAAACAGTTTAGTGTCTTTACATGGCTCTGAGCAGAACCTCGCTGATGGTAAGAACTCTCTAGACTTTTCTACTCTTCCTTTAACCCTTCTGTTAATAATTTTAAGCTTTTCAGACAGTTTACAAAGTGTCAGTATTAAAAATAGTGCTTGAGGTATTTTATATACATATAGGATTCAACAAATTTGTGTCCCCCAGGGTCAAGGTCCTCCCTTGCATGAATTGAATTGTTAGGTGAGAGGATGAGATAGAGATTCATTAGAGATTAGGGAAAGGTAGAGAGTTGTGAAGAAGAATTCACCAATGCACAACGGGTGTTTTCGAGAACACTTCACCCCAAAGTCTGGTTCATTTTCATCAATGAGAACACAATCGTTCCGTTCTTGAGAACTATGTCCGAGTCCACTGGAAAGAAAGATGGGTATGATGCAGCGGACACAGGGACTGATCAAATCAGCATACCATAAGTGGATGCGACATCATCAGTGCTCTCTATCTCCTTCAAAATCTGTGTGTGCGTAGCACACAGCTATCTCATCCTCTGACCTACACAGCCATAGCTGATAAATGCTCTTGGCATTTTTCCCCGGAAATATCAATAATATTAGGCATAAAGCAAAGATTGACCTCATCGCTCTCTTCTTCTCATTGTTTTATGGTGGCTCTCAAACCAACTAGGTGCAGATTCCCAGCTCCTGTATCGGAGGCCGAAAATACGCAAGTGTTCCTCAGTAGGGAGAAAAATAATAATGTGAACTCTCTCCCTTCCCTATTCTCTAATGTCTCTCTCCTCCTCTCATTATCTCCATTTTCACCTAATTAACCCATTCAGACAGGACATGATCCTTGACCCTGGAGGATAAAAGTTTCTGCAATCCTACCAACTTCCCTCAGACTGAAGAAGCTACATGGATGAGTAGTGGAATGTTTCAAGTTTACAAGAGAGTTGGGATGACCCGACTTTCAGATAACATTGATGCTACTTGTTACCTAAGGCTAATAATAAGTCAGTTAAAAATCATGGTGAAGCTTTCTCCAAGGAGATGCTTATATGTTGACATATGGAATCAGTCTCAGTGTCAACTCTGTCAATATAAGAGTTAATGAGTTTTCCACTATGAGTGAGTCTTCGGGACAGAGGGCGTTACCTTTTAGGATTCTCAGTAACCTGGAAAGAAAGAGCAGTTGAATATTTGTAATATTTTCATGGAATTATAAGTGTAGCCAGCTGATCTGATTACATTTTGGATTTAATCCAAAGGGAGTCAAGGTCACAGAAAGGTCAAGTCATTTGAGGTAGATCTTATTTGGCAATCGCTTTCTTACTAATTAAATTGTAACTAAAACTTCAGTTAAACCTTGGATTGCGAGCATAATTCGTTCCGGAAGCATGCTTGCAAATCAAAACACTTGTATATCAAATTAGACTTAGCTGGCTCAGTTGTTATCTTGTCAGACAAAGCACATGCATACTATTCGTATATCAAGTCCTCGCTCGTTTAAAAGGTAAAAATTTATTACAAAGTTTTGCTCTTCTTGCAAAACGCTTACAGACAGAGTTACTCGCAATCCAAGGTTCCACTGTTTTGGAATCCTAAATTTTAATATAAACTTTAGGGTCACAGCATACTGCAGTAGTTGTTTATTTTCCATGATGTTTTATTTTATTTTTTTTTATCCCAGACATATCAAGGATATTGAAAGAATCCTGAATGTCGTTCAGAATTGTGTTTCATAATTAATCACTGCTCCTTTTCTCCTCCCATTAGACATTCCCTTATTAAAGGAATCCTGAGAGATTCTGTCGCAGCCTCTGTTGCCGAGGCCACAAAGACTGCAGCTGCACACGCCTGCCTGCTGTGATCTGACTTTCAGCTGTTTCTCTGCAACACACAGCCCATCTCAGGTGATACTGAACTCGACCGATCTGATGCCCAGCGTGAGCCACCAGTTCTGTCCAGTTAAAAACTTGCTAATTATTTACACATATATTACACACACACACTCCTTCACAGCTTCGGTTTCCTCCGTGTCCTTGGACATGTAGCAAAGACACAACACTGTATAGTGAGCAAATGTTTAATTAAAAAAAAAAATTTTTTTTGGAAGTAAACGCATTGTTCTGAAATAAAGAACAGATGCCCCCCAGCTTTCACACACTCGGACACACTCGCACTCACACAACAATGGTATAAAAACAACCATGGTACCACTTGACTTGTTATTGATGCATTCAGACTTGTGCTAGCATTAAGTGGTTGTTTGTTTCCTCCTTTTTGTTTAAGATTGGAGAATTGAAAGCATCGTCACACTCATCGCTAATTTTTGTTATCAATGAAAATTATTTTATGGTATGCACCCTGATACACTATAACAAGGGCTATTTCTACCCTCATAGTTGGTTTTATTCCCTATTTATTTGTCACTGCCAAGCAGTATTTAAAAAAAAAAAAAAAGTTAGCATGTTTATAAAAAATGACCCAAGATTAAATTATAAGGCATGTGACTTAGTTTTTAAGAAGCGTTAGTGTAGGATTGAAGTGGTCCGTGATGTATGGAGTTTGAAAAAAAAAAAAAGCATGGGTTAGCTCTGGAAGCATAAACACATAAACACACACTGTAGGCCCTTCAGTAGCACACCGATTCATCTCCAAGTTTTCCATCCACGCAGCGAGGCTCCATTTCCTTAGGGATTGGCTGAATTTTAGATTTTCACAATATATCTTGAAGCTTGAGCAAATGTACTTGCTTTGACAGTATTGCAGGCTCATAAACGTTTTCCTTTGTTTATATGTTAACGTGCATTGATGTGCATTAGTACATTTTTTTAAATGACTTTGAATATGAGTGCTATTGATTAGCATTGTAAAATTAATTTTTAAATTATGTAAAGCAAGCATGTTCATAACCTTGCTTTAGTGAAGATCATCCTGATATCATTGCTGGAGCAAACTCTGGATAATTTTATGCCAGTTGATTTATTTAATACCAAAAAAAATGATGTCATGTATTGTATAATATCTGTTTTTCATTTCATGGAACCAGAATAAAGTTACTTGCCAGGCATAGGAGTTTTAAAAAGAAAAAAAAATAATTTATCTCTGCATTGTAAATAAGTGTTCCTGATTAAAAATCATTTCACCTACAAAAATGTTCTGTTTGCATTTTTGTTTGGATAGTGACAATTAAAAAAAATCTTTGTCTTTTTTTTTTTTTTTACCACCACAGTGGATGAAGCAATCAAGTGTATCCTAAGTGTGGGAAATACACCTGTTTACAAGTCTGTTTATTTTCATAGGCTCAAAAGTAATCAATCTGTTGACTTATTTGCTATTTGAAGGTGAGTTGTAGCCTGTTTCTTAGTTATTTCATAACAATTAAAAGAAATACTGTATTAATATACTTGCAAGCAATGATGATCGGGCCCAAGCACAAGCGCCATTACCACCCCGGGGTACCAGAAAGACAGTGGGCACATGAATTTAAAAGGGAAATACCTATAACTACCATTATAACACTTTTAGACTTTTCACAAACTATGATGTAATACGGCTGATGGTATTGTGCTTGGCCCCATCAAATATGTGTGGCTAAATCAACAATTTGGTACATCAAAAAAGCAAGAAATGCATTGAAGAGCAAACACCAAAAGACCTTGAAAGCCAGAGTAGACAACTAAAGTGGATGATAGCAATTCAGGCTTCACGACATTTGTGTCATAAGCAATGTGAAGAAGGTGGATGTGTCATTGTCAAAGCCTACAATCAAGAAATGCCTTTTATAAATGTAAGTACAGTCAGTTTATCTCAAGATGCGACACTCAAGAACAGAAATGTTATGGCACAGTCATGTATGACTGCCAGTGGAACTACATCACTGGTGTTTATTAATGATGTAACTGCTGTTAAAAGTAGCAGGTGAAGTGTGCAAAACTGATAGGACAGCGCTTGAAAGTACATAAGCATAATGACCCAAAGCATACCAAGAAAGCAATTCAGAGCAAAGAAACAGAACCTCCCTATAGGGCCAAGTCAGTCATCCGACATCAGTCCACTACAGCTGCTTTTTACATACTGAAAATGAAACTAAAAGCAGAACGACCCACAAACAAGCAATGTCTAAATGACTGGCAAAGATGCACAAGGGGGAAAACATAGCATTTGGTGACGTCCATGGGTTTCAAACCTTTTTCCCCCAAAATACTACAAATAATACTAATATTTATGATAGTTCGTTTGTAAAACCTTGAACCCATGACAAAGGACATACTTTTGTGTAATTCCTAAACAGTTATTGTGATATTTTTGTCTAATATCTTCAGTACACATCTTCACTGTTTGATCACTAATTAGTTGACAGTAAAATTGTGTTACTGTACTATACATATATACCAGTATATACAGTACCAATCTAGCCTCCAAATTCTCCAGATATCAATCTGTTCGAGTATGCATGGAATACACTGGACAAACAAGTCAGATTCATGGAGGTCCACCTCATAACCCGCAGCAAGCAAAGTATATGCTGCCAATGTCCTGCTGTCAGCCTTCACAGCAGACCACCAAATGCCCCTAAGGGCCAGAGCTGCCCAGATGGCACAAGGGGAACCTACACAATATTGGACTTAATGTTTGCATTGTGATGTTATTTCTGATTGGTGTGTGTTTTTGTGAGGATGTATAAAAGCATATAAAAAGTGCATCTCATTTTGAGTTTGACTTTTATTTTAAATAAACAAAATGAGCCTTTTTGTTTAAAAAAAAAAAAATTAAAAGTCATCTTCAAAAATCTTAGCATCCTTTCCCTTTTTTTTTATTTTTATGAAAGTTCCATATGCTCTGTGTTTGGAGTAGCTGGAAATCTCACCTCAACCTCCACACCAGCTGTTAATGCTCTGTATTATATCCCTTGTATTATACTGCAATCCAGATGAAGTCTTATTAAGACACATTCACCTCCATATATTCAGCTTTCTTTACAGGATCTGCCACAAAAACATGACAATATTTCAATCATCAATGAAAAGTAGAAATCA
>JAOTRS010000002.1:7525227-7545701 GCA_028565755.1 Dinotopterus cunningtoni
ATACCTATGATGAAAATTACAGGCCTCTGTCATCTTTTTAAGTGGGAGAACTTGCACAATTGGTGGCTGACTAAATACTTTTTTGCCCCACTGTATGCTTCCAACTTTGTGGAAACAGTTTGGGAACGCCAGTTTACATATGACGGCATTTGGCAGGCGCTCTTATCAAGATGAACTCACATTTTTCTCTCAATCGGAGATTGAGAGCCAGGCCTTCTCATCCAACATCAGTGACTGACCTCATAAATGCTCTACAGAATGAATGGGCATGACTTCCAACAGAAATATTTCAAAATCTTGCAGTCAGCCTTCTAAGAAAAGTGGAATCAGTTAAAGTTGCAAAAGAGGGACCAACTTTATGTGGAAGTATATGTATTTGGATGCAATGTCTTTGCAGGTTTGGTCATATAGTGTAGATGCTGATCTGATCATTCCTGCTGAAAATCGAGTTTGTAAAACACATTTCCTAATAATTCTACCTTGTAGACTTTGTTGTTAAGACAATAACACAGCGATCAATAAACTGGTAAAGAAATTATCAACTGTTTTTGAGCTGCTCAGACTGTCTTTTCACAACTGGTAGTTGGTCAGATTAAGATGAATTGTTTTGTTTTTAGTTTTTTCAGCAGGATTTTTTATTTGATTGAATCTGCTTTTTTCCATGAAAGATGTAGAGCAACTTTGAATGATTAGCATTTTAAATCAATTAGATTTTCATCTTTTTTTCATCATTTTTTGATCTCTCGCTCTCTTTCTCTCTCTCTCTCTCCTTCCTTAGAATGTGCAATTTGGATGTAAGACAGTTTTATACTGGTAAACAAGCTGTACCAATTGGTCAGTCCTTGTAAAGAGAAGAGTGTAATAAGGATGCTGAAAAAAATGATTTAAAGATTATTGAAACAGTTTGACCAGCTGGTAGATGATAATATAAGGCCTTGTTCAGACTACCAGCTCAAATCTGACTTTTGGCATATCCAGATTTTTTTTCTCTCTTGTTGTCTCCAGTTGAGAACCAGTCAATGTATCTTGTACATTTTAAAGCGTGGTTACATTTGGCCACCACGTTATCAGGACATAATGGATATAATCTGCTAATCTGAAAATACTAAGTCCAGATCTCTGTGAGACTAGCTAGATCTGGGGATCACTCAGGATAAACAGTTGACGTGATTAACTGGAAAAGTGGAGGTGGAACTGAATTAGTGAAATAAGTTAAGAATCACAGTTGCAAAAATTATTTAGATGTGAAGATCTCACAGAATCCTTGAGAATCTAAAACAGCTACAATTATAATAATTAAACATCATCCTTGTTTCTTTCTTAGAAAACTAATAATTTGCCAGTCATATGTTCACATAACAAAATTATGGTCCTCTACATAATTCCTTGTATGCAGTAAAAAGCAAACAAATCCTAGCCTACTTTTTTGTAGTGTTTTAATTGTAATTTAATTTTAATTTTGTATTGTCAATGTATGCTTTATCTTTCTTTAGGGGTGGATTTCAAAATGAAAACCCTTGAAGTCAATGGAATGAAAGTGAGAATACAGATATGGTGAGTGAGATGATGGATCTTCTTATTCCTAGTCTATAATTTGGATATATAGAGATATTTTAGACTGTAAAAAGTCTCAGTTTGGTTAATTAAGACATTGAAGACTTGTTTTGCTTATTTATCTCTCTTCTTCAGGGACACAGCAGGACAGGAGAAATATCAAACTATTACAAAGCAATATTACAGAAGAGCACAGGTATGAATTATGTGCCGCCCTGTGGCTCTGACCCTTTTCATAACAGTAACTAGAAGAGTACAAGCATCGCTGGACATGCCATAGTTAGAGACCTGAAGCTAAACAAAGTCTAAATCAATGAAGGTTTCTTGTTTAAGTTCTTTGGACATGCAGGCTCAAAGTGTCTCCCTTTTTTCCTCAGGGGATTTTCCTAGTATATGACATTACCAGCTCCCTCTCCTTCCAAAACGTAATGAAGTGGATTAGTGATGTTGATGAGGTGATGAGGCTTTTTTCTCTTAAACATCCCAAAGTGCTCAGATTCATTATTCCAGCATGATGGATATCTAATCTAACAGACACGGTCAGGTTCACAGTTTATTTTTCTTCTCTAGTATGCACCACACATAGTGCAGAAGATCCTTATTGGGAACAAACATGATGAGGAGCACCGAAGACAAGTGACGACAGAGCAGGGGAACAAGGTACCAAGTGCATGTTTTTGTCCAAAGCCATATTCCTAAGAACTTGGGTTTCTCTTTGTCCATCTGTCTGTGTGGATTTCCGTAAAGGTTCTCCAGTTACGTTTTCTACTTCCTTATAATGTCAGTAACTGGCTATGCCACACTGACCCTAAGTGTATAGGGGTGTGTGAATGTGTGTGTGGTATTCTATTCACTGTGACAGGCTTGGACAGGATTCAACTCTACTTTCACCAGGGTAAAGCAAGTTTTTGAAGAATGAATAATAGTAATGTTATATTAATGTTATACGCAGGCTTTGGGGGGATAGTGCTTAATACAATAATGGATCTCATCCAGACTTTAGACAAAAGAATAACTCTGTTGTTGACAGTGAATCCAAAAGAGCCATTTCTATTTGGTAGTCAGGTTTGACGCTTATGTGTATTGTTATAGTAAGGGGAATGCATTGAGAATGCAATTCGCTTTGCTTTACGCTAAAAAAGAATAAGTTTAGTGTAACACGCTGCTTTCTTTCAATCAGCTTGCTAAGTCTTACGGTATGGATTTCTTAGAAACAAGCGCCTTTACCAATTACAACATCAGTGAGGTGAGTTGCTTGGTTGTTTTCATGTCTAATCTTGTAAAATGTTTGTTGGACCAATATTATTATAGTCGCACTGTAATTGGATTAACTTGGCACTAGTGTTACTATATGTGCTTTCCAGGCATTCACCCAGATGACTGAGCTGGTGCTGGAAGCCAACAGGAAGGATCTGGATAGTGCGGTGCCATCCAACAACGATGATCTCAGCACTACTGAAACAGAGCAGCAGGAGAGTGATTATTCCACCTGCTCATGTTAGCGTCAGGGGAAGCATAAACGGCTACAACCGATGTCAGTGTGGCAGTTATGGATACCATTCCAATTTGTCTTTTTAAACAGTATTTTTATGATCCTTTATTACTCAAGCTGTAAAATTAGATTACCTCATTCATTGATTGTCGACATAAGAACGAACAGCAAACGTTTGGAAAATGGACTTCTGGTTGTGTCTCATTAGGAGGCAGTTGTCTATGAATCATTTATCTCTTCATCACTGCAAAACTGTTTACCTAATAAAAAAAAGATCAAATTGCTGCCCTGAACTAGTTTTGGTCTTAAGAGTGAGTTTGGATGGTTAAATAAACACAGACGGAGATGTGGGATAGATCGAGGACTTGATCGCTATTCCGTGGCCATAGTCTGGTCGATCCCCCCCCATACTAACCGTTGAATAAGATAACAGGAGTATATGCTGACCCCATTTTAGTGGTTACTTCTTAAACACAGAGTGAAATTTGATGCTGACGTTAACCAGTAAGGAATTATTAAAACATAATTTTGTTACCATTTTTATAGTAAAAATTAAAAATATGCTATCATTGCTGTGAGAAGTTATGAAGATTTGTATGTGATCCACACAAATATTAGTACTTTCTAAATTGAATGTGTATTATGTCCAAAACTACTCACCACTCCTATTAACACACCTATTTATGAACATTAGTTCAGGCCACACTGACCAGCTGACCAGTTCTTTGACAGAAGTATATGAAATTAAACTGGACTTTTAATATGTTTTAGAAAGCTTAGCTCTTTGCCAGATTACGAGTGCCATTGAATTACAGATTCTGCGTAACAGAATCAGAATTTGGGCCGAGCTCCACGGTGAAGGGGATTAGATTGAACCGTTATCCATTTTTAATGATGTGAGAACATGGGCAATGACTTGCTGAAAGTTTAATGGCTCAGAAGTATGTTCAGTCTCTAAAGCCACTGACAGTTTAATGCAATCTGCTGCATAGAAATCTGTAAAACTTTCTTTTTCACTATGGGAAGCAGATTAACAGCATCACAGGAGATCTCTGTACATATAACTAGATCTAAAAAAAAAAAAAAAATTATTGTTGCTAATTCCCTGAATATTTTATACCATCTTTCCTTCTTGTTTGTGGAAATTCTCTTCCAGAACAGTTTTTTTTTGGCATCTAATTCCATAGACAGGGCTGTCTGAATGTGTACCCAAAGTGGTGCAGGTTTATAGGTTTAAACCTGAGATAGCCTATGTCAGTCTTTTCACCACATAGATGTATTATGTATCACCCGCATACAGTATCAACTTCCCTCCAAGTCATTTGACACCCAAGCCTTATAGCTGGAGCCAGGCAACCAGGATGACTTGCATGCCAGTCAGGAAGCAGACACACTTCAGGTGGACACTAAACACGGATCATGACCTTCATAGCCAAGACATTTTATGACTTGCGTGCTACCACGCTGGAAGGGGACTCGGTTGATTTTAATATCTACCGAGGACGAGTGGTACTTATTGAGAATGTGGCATCACTATGAGGTACCACCACCCGGGACTACAGCCAGCTCAACCAGCTCCAGAGCAGGTACCCGCACAGGCTGGTGGTCCTGGCCTTCCCCTGTAATCAGTTTGGCTACCAGGTTAGTAGGACCAGCAATTCACTGTTGATTAGATAAAAAAATAATAATTCAGATGTGTCAGATGAGTTTTACTGAGTAGCTCATAGATTATGAAATTTGAGCACAGTTTAGATAACCAAAGATAACCATGATAAACCATGGGTAATATATTAGGCGTTAAGTATCTTCTTTAAACCAAAGAACACCAAAGAATCATGCAGAATTCATTTATAACCAAATTCCAGTATACTGTACAAGCTTTAGTGAGGCAAGGAGTTTTGATTGGTTGGACCAGATGTGGGCAATTTGGGATGAAACCTATAGTTTCAAGAATGCAATTAATGGTTAGTGCTTTAAATCAATGCAAATATTGTGCTAATATGACATACTATTGATGGCAATTTATTATACTGGTAAAGGTGTTATTAAAAAAATAATATAAAAGTACCTTAAATATGCATCTTTATGCCTTTTAGAATAATTCATGGTACACAGTTTGGCCTTTCTTAATTAAAAGATAAAATACATCTTTTTTTGCTTGATGGTACCATGCAAGCAGCAAGGAAACTGATATCTTCTTATTTCTGAGCATGTACATATGAACCTCCCCCTTTTCATTACTTGACACAAGTGAAAAATATACTGTACAAGCATCGCAGAAGCATGGTACACTTGTAAGGGAGATTTATTTTATTACTGTATTTTATCTTTCTTCAGGAAAACTGCAAAAATGGAGAGATCCTGAACTCATTGAAGCACGTACGTCCAGGTGAAGGGTTTGAACCTTCGTTCACCATTTTTGAGAAGTGCGACGTTAATGGGTCTAATACACATCCCGTGTTTGCATACCTGAAAGACAAACTTCCTTACCCCGATGATGATCCAGTCTCTCTTATTCAGGACCCCAAGTTCTTAGTGTGGAGTCCCATCAGCAGAACTGATATCTCGTGGAATTTTGAGAAGTTCCTGATTGGCCCAGAGGGTGAACCCTTCAAGAGATACAGCAAAAACTTTGAGACCATTAACATAGAGCCTGACATTCAAAGGCTATTGAGGCTGACCAAAAACTAATTAAAACATGTGCCTCAGAATGTATTTAATTTCATTGTAGGTACCACTGTGTGCTCCTCTACATTTTCTTATTTTACTTAATGATGTTGATGCTCTAAACTTAGGGAGTGTTAACTGAGGTGGCGTAAATATAAAAGACATGTAGAGGATGCTAACAGAGATGTACTCAAAGGAATGGTTTAATAAAAAAAAATAACACTGTCAAACTTCTGTGTCTTATCATGAAATATTATCATGATTGAATTTTATTATGAAGCAATATGTGTGGGTATAATGTGGTTATCAACATGCTACATATCAGGCATCATGAAATGTAATTAGATATTGCACAGACAACTCCCAAACATTTTACTTCTTTATTGTGATAAGTGACAGGGCATTGGTGGCTCAGTGATAGATTTCTTGCCTGCTATGCAGAAGGCTTGGGTTCAGTTCCCACCCAATGCCCAAACCCCAGTCCCTGGATGCAGTGCCAGTTCCAAGCCTGGATAAAATGGGTGGGTTGCGTCAGTAAGGGCATCCGCCGTAAAACCTGTGCCAAGTTGTGTGCGGATCAGATGGTCTGCTGTGGTGACCCCTTGATGAGCGCAGCCCTAAGACCAACAACCTTTTATAACAAATGATTCTGACCATTAGGTGGTGGTATTGCTGAAGATTTCTAACAGGCACATATTAAACACTAAGTTTTATTTGGGTCTTCACTAGTACAAATAATCAAGTAGACTTTTGTTTGATGTAGATCACTTTCCTTTCTTACTGATGGCACCACTGACCAAACCTGGTAAGATCTTTACTTTCAATACATATTTCTCTATGCTTTCTACATCCACAACCAAGACATAAGTAATGGCTGTCCTTCAATACCACACAATACAGCTTTTTATATCTTAATAAATTATTAAATCATGCATATGTATTTCTTTAAAACCTACTGCAATGGATTTATAGCTATAATTGAGTTCCTAATATTGAATAATAATATCATCATAACAACAGATGTTTTCTGCAGAACTAAAACCTTAAAAGAAAAAAACATGCTTGTAATATTACATGACACAGTTGGTTGGCTAACCGTATCAAGGCCACTGACTATATTTGACTTAATTGAGTTCACTCCATTTTTATCTTCTTATGGAGTAGCACTCATCAGTGTAATCAAATACCATAATGGATGCTTTGTTGTCTGAGCTCGGAAAAACAAATGACAAAATTTCTTTGCTCAAACAAAATGATCAGTCTTGGGAGAAAGGGGGAAACTACTAATATTCCAATTAACCCTCTGATTTGGTTAATCATGATAGTGGCTATAATTTTAAGTTAATATCTGCCCTGCAGCACATACTGTATCTAAAACAACAAAGCAAAATAAAACATCAACTCACTTAAAATAAAGACATATTGTTCTCCATTTTAATCAGTCCTTATCCGGATGCTTAAATATTCTTTAAATAATTACTTTTTTCATACACCCATTCGTTTATTCATCTTCTATACCACTTATCCTGTGTACTGGGTCACAGGGGTCCTGGAGCACTTAGGACATGAGGCAGGGTACACCCTGAACAGAGTGCCAGTCCATTGCAGGGCACACACACATACATACTACAACTTGGGAACAACAATTAACCTAATCTGTACATCTTTGGTCTGTGGGAGGAAACCAAAGTACCCAGAGTAAAACCACCAAGCACAGGGAGAACACATCCATTCCAGGCACACAGACTCAAGGCAGGAATAGAACCCTTGAAGTGCAAGGCCACAGTACTAACCATCATGCCACCTATAGATCCATTAAACACAGAACAAAAAACAACAAATGACCTGTAAAGAATGTAATAGTACTGGACAATGTGAGGGAAGGAAGTATTGAAGCAGGAAACAATCTAACAGAGGGTTTCAACAGTAATATCCTGTACCCTTCCAAAAATCTGTAAAAAAAAAAAAAAAAAAAAAAAAAAAATTCTGACTCACTATGATTTGCTTTTGTTCCTAATATTATGTTTTACTGTATGTTTTTTCTAATGTTTAGAGCACTATTAAAATATTAAGCCAGCTAGTTTAGAGAGGATATTTTTACATTAGTAATATGATCTTTTTGACTATTGTTAGTGATGTTAGTGAATTGTTTGGGAACGCCAAATTGCCTAATCTGCATGTCTTTAGACTGTGGACTGCTACCCACCAAGCATGGGGAGAACTTGCAAACTGGGAAGTATGGGAATCCAACCACGACCCTGGAGGTTCAAGGGGACAGTACTTACCACTAAGTCGTCATGCTGCCTTTCGGATCACTTGGGTAATTGCATAAAGAAATCCATCCTTTCATCCAGGAACGTCTGTAGTCCAACTAGGGACCATGGAGGTTAATGGTGACCATTATATTTATTCCAATTTTACAACCATGGTAGGATCTCTGGTTAACATTCACAAGGGACCGCCAATTAGCCCAATCTGCACGTCTTTGGACTGTTGGAGGAAACCTTGGTACCTGGAGGAAACCCACCAATCACGGGAGAACATGTACACTTTGACCCACATATAGCTGAGGTGGGAATCGAACCACGACCCTGGAGGTGCTACGCCGGCTTTCTAAACACCGTTGCTTGGGTAATTGCATAAAGAGATCCTAACAAGAGTGTATAACATTGAACACTAAATAGCAGACAGTATTTAGTCAGGACTGCACAGTATGCAAAGAAAGCCCTTGAGAACAATGATATTATCAGAACAGAAGTTAATGTGCAACTAGAATGGAGTTTTTTTTTTTTTTTTGTCTTTATTTGTTAATCAATCTTGAGCCAGGGCTACGACTTTATTGTCTGGTTTCACCGCAGGTGGCGTAGTTATCCTGAGCCATTATTTACGGTACAGTGGTTTGCCATTCTCATCCATTGATCCTTCCAGTTTCCGGTGTAATCCCGTTGTGTTCTCGCGATACTCCAGCAGGGGGAGGATACGGCAAAGCACGGTGATCTCATTGCCTCGGCGAACTGCATGGTGCAGCTGGAACCCAGTCGCAACTTTGTAGCAAACTTTTAACTTCAAACGCCTGCAGAACGAGCGGATTACGGTGTTCCGGTGCGGATATGATGAAGCCGGAGTAGATAGATGGGTTTCGGTGAGGACGGCGGTGTGTGTGTGTGTTTAGGAGCGGAGGGGCAAACGCTGCTTAGTATTTCGCTCATGCAGGGCAGCTGTTGTTGGAGAGGGAGTGGGAAGGTGAGTAAAGCAGTTTAAAACCGGGATGCTTATGTCTCTTCGGTCTTCTTTTAAAACCGTACGCGTTTGTTTCTTTCTTTCCTTCTTTCTTTATTTGTTTGATCCGCGTTTTGGTTTGTGTTCACACATGCTTTTAACGTGGCACCAGTTGTATGTGTGTGTCATTGTTTCTTTTCCATCAAGTCCTGTTGTGTTAGCTTCACAACCATCAATGCGGTATAAGGTCTGGTTCTGTTTCCAAAAAACACACTGTCCTGAAAGAAAACAAAGCGTTTCCATCAAAGGGAGCGAAACTTTCACATCAAAGAGCAAATAATAACATTTTACACGCGTGTCAGTTCGATTTGGCAACAAAAGACTCAATGTTCAAACCTTTGTTTAACCAAACCGGGGCCCGTTTTTTCCTCTTCTCTTAAAACGCCGGAGTGAATAGTTTTCGAGTGAGTGTACAAAGTTGATTTGACCCTGAGATTTGGGATTATTGTTTTTCTTTTTTTTTTAGTTGTTTTTTGTTTTTTCCACCAACACTGCACGCTCTCTTTCTATCCCTCTATTTCTCCTTGTTCATTCTGACCCTAACATGAACATATGATTGTGATGGCTAGGTCTCAGCAGTGTGTCCTCGAGATACAGTCCAGACCTGTTATCAGCTCTGATAACCATAATTGCTGTTTACTTTGTAAATTAGGCATTTGAGCAAGCTCCTCTTGTCATCCGTGTGCACTGTTAGTTTATCGATTCATCACTGTTCGTCTTGTTCTTTCTATTTCAGTGAGGTTAGCTCTTGGTATTTGCTAGGAATTTGTGGATTAATAGTGCCCATGTTTGCGGATGCGTAGCTAAGCTATGTTGTTGAGTACAGGAACCAGGAGGAATTATTTGCTTAATTCGTAACCTTTTAGCATTTTTATTCTCCTGGACAGTTGTAATGAGAGAGAGAGAGCGAGAGAACCCTTGGGCTCCTATTTAAGTAGGCCCTTTTGAATCACCTCCACCTCCCCCATTTTTTACACCACCCTTGATTCTGTATCCTCACTTGACTTGGGAATTCATTCTTAGGTTGGTACATTTCCTTGTCGCTGGCATTACTATTAGTTGTATATCTTTGTTGACACGGGTTTGATTCCTGTCCTGTGCTTGGTGGGTTTCCTCCGGGTACTCCTGTTTCCTCCCTTAGTCCAAAGACATGCAGATTTTTTCCAAAATTGCTCGTAGTGTGTATTTGTGTGTGTGTGTGCGTTCTCGCGTGCCTATGTGCCCCACAATGGGTTGGCACCCTCTTCAGGGTGTATCCCGCCACGTCTACTAGGATAGGCTCCAGGCTTCCCCCCGACCCTGTATATAGGATAACCAGTGTAGAAGATGGGTAAATGATTGAATGAATGTACATTGTTTTGTACCTTTAATACATATCATTCTCCTGGAAACATGAATACAGCGTGAATGGCCAGAGTATGTATCTGGACCAATCCGTATCCTAGCAGCTCATTAAAGTGAGACATTGTACATTTTACTACTAAAGGATGATACCAAGCCAGCGATGTAGGAAAAAATATGAGGGGAGTTCAGGTCAAACCGGGACTTTTGATTGTGCAAGATAACAATACGCAGTTATGCTGGTTTCTCTATATATAATCCTCTTCCACACTAATGCACTTATCCTAGCATTTTACTAGTGCTTGGATACCATCAGGATAGAAAGTTTTCTCTGTACGCCAAAGCCATGATTGGACATCTTGGAACATTCCTTTAACTCGCCCCAGATTAGCAAACTTCTGTGCCGGGCGAAGGCAGAGAGCTCTCTCTCTCGTTACCCAGCAGATACATCTCTTCCACAAGTTGGCGATAAGATATCTGTTGTATTTCAAGGATCAGGCGTTCCACTCGCTAAAACGACTGCAGTGGGCTTCAAGCAACCTCGGCTGGGAGCGTTATTCTCAGGCTTTTTTAAAACGTTTGCAGTGTTCATCACAGTACTGTGCTCAAACTCTTTAGTAAATGTTCAGTAAATCAGTTTTACACCTTCATTCTCCTGCTCATGAGATGCCAAGTCCCAGTTTGACTTGAATGGTCCTCTTTTTATTCAGCACAAATGTTTAACAAGAATGTGTTGCCTGCTCGGCAGTGTTGCAGAATCCAGTCCAGTCCAGTCATCTTCATAAGGCACGTTATGGGATTTGAACTTAACCTTCTGGTTAGTAATGCACACAAGGCAACCTCCATGTGAAACATGCTAAATATATCAAGAAGTCTGTAGTGTGTATTGATTAATTGATTCGGTAACTAATTAGTAGGTTGATCCCGGAGGTTCTGAACCTCTCGCGAATATTTTAACAGCGTTCAGTGTCATATTAACAAGAAATCCAGCACACAAGTATTGGAGCTGAAGTTCCAGAACGCAAGGCGTTGCCGGTGTTATTAGCATAAATGTTGACAGAACGATGAACAGAGTGTACTGATGAGAGTTGGCTGAGGTAGATAAACCAAAGGACTAGAGTGCTGATGCTTTGCTCTTTGTAGGTAACATAAAGAAAGAGATCTTGATGCATTTCCGTCGCTGTCGCCCTTGGCTTGCTCGTTAGGGACAATCAGATCATTATGATTTATACACTTTTTTTTCTCGCTCATACAATTTGGCGTATTCCCTTTTTTTCACTCCCTCTCCTTCGCTTTGTAGCTCGAACTCACAGACATAACAGAATGACACAATTCTCTGACTTTTGAGGTCATTTGAATGCAGCCTAAATCCCACTATCCCCATTTTTACCCACTATCAGCTTGTAGTTAAATGGCGTTGTGAAAGCAGACAAAACTGAAAAAGAAGCATTATCTAAAAAACAATCAAATGCTTTATACCCTTCACAGATTTAAAACCAATTTTAAAAGAATACATCAAAAATAAATGACAATCACAATGCGACCAATGCTTAAATAATAAACTTTATGAAATTAACCCAGATGTTGGGTCAAGACATACATTTCCTTTTAAAAATCGCTGGGATCAAGTAACTTATACAAGACGCAGGATAGGACCTCAAAAGCTACACACACATTTTTACTGTCAAGAGAAAACCCATCACAATGTTTATCATGCAGAATTAAAAAATGTAGTTTTAAAGTTCTTAGAAAAACATAATTTTAAACATCTTATCTAGTTTCAATATTAAATAACAAAAATGCTTCTCGCCATGAATATAGCCATAGAAGCTGGCATGGCGTTAAAAAAGAAAGAAAGAAATGGCGTTGTGAGTGATGGAGTTAATCGGAAGTAAAAACAAACCAACATATCAATGAAACCGATATAAATAAATAAAGATTCTGCATTAAGTACAGAATAAATCGTGCACACACTTGATGATTAATATGCAAGTCGTTCAGGGAGATTTTCTTCCCTCCTTCCTTCCATCTGATCTCGAAAGCGCCTTGTCCGAGTACATGTGATGCTCGAGAACTCATCATGACATTTGTATGGTAGTGAATGGCTGCAGGATATTGATTTTGCCCTCTAAAGAATAGTCATTATTGCGCAATAACAGTGCGCAAGTTTATTTGGGACAGTATCTTACGTACTCTCTCTTATTTATACTGCTTTATTCTGTGATCAGGGTTCACCGGTATCCCAGGAGACTTGGGTACACTCTAGACAGGATGCCAATCCATCACAGGGCACACACAATTTTGGAACGCCAGTTTGCCTAATCTGCAAGTCTTAGGACTGTGAGAGGAAACCAGAGTACACAGAAGAACCCTCTAAGGGTTCAAACTCCATGCACACAGAACCCGGAACCTGGAGGTGCAAGGCGACAGTGCTAACCACTAAGCCACCGTGCCGCCCCGGGACAATATCATGCTGTAATTTTGGGGTATCTGAATGTGTTTGCGACTTCACATTCCAAGAGGTTGATGTTAAATATTGTTCAACGCTGCAGTGGCGTGCCAAATTCGGGATTATTCGCTTGAAGAAAGTAGAAAAATAATTAAGGATCGCTTATGGCCTTCAGTAGTTTATCAATGTCAAGCAGAAATGTAGTTTTCTCTTATTTGCACACCATATGTTAATAAAGAACCTTGAAAATAGCATGTTTTCGAAGGGTACAGTGAACCTGGAAATAGCACTGTGACTATTTTAGACTTCCTTATTACAGTATTCCAATATCGTGTTACATCTCCCTGTAATAAATCAGAGTACGGACGAACGCCAGGCAGTAGTTGATGTTATTTAGCATTAGCCTTATTTTTTTGCGGACAGGGACTTCAATAAAACGTTGTGCGGTTCGGTAACAAATCCTGAACCCAGTCATTTCGCAATCAGAAAATGAGCAATGCCGACACCACAATGTGCCGAAGATGCACAGTTCTACTTTGTGGATCTTTTCGTTGTCGTTCCAGAGTAGCAGTTGCCAAGTGTAGATGCACAGCAGAGCAAGCCGGTTAACACCTTCCTCGTCATATTATGTTGCGTTACAGAGCAAACGTTTACTCCGAGCTCGGCGCTAAACGGTGACCAAATCACAGCTGGATATTCTTCCTGTGTGAAGAGCATGACTTGCATTTAGCACTCTCAGCTCAGCACCTGCTCTGCATGCTGATTGGAGTTTCATCTCACTTCAGGACAAACCGCATCTGTCCTGTGTACATGGAGGGAAAATCGATTGTTCCAGAGGCCGTTCACTCTCCATTTTAAAGTGTTTTTTTTTTTTTTTTTTTTTTTTTTCAAAAAGCTGCACCACTGCACAGAGTTCTGGGGTTTCATAGAAAATAAACACTGGATGTGAGATACAAAATATTTAGAATGAGCTAATTATATAATTATCTATTGGTTTCTTTAGCACCGAGTCTGTTTCCTCCCTATTTGGGTGATTTTTGTGATTTCTAAGTGTCCTCACCGAAGGTTTGTTTAACTTTTTCCTGTTATGGTCTTCAGCCCTGAATGTCCCCGAGACGATGCATGTGTATATATATATTTTTGCTTTTCGGCATTCATTCGCAGTGTGCCAAAACAAACCCATTTCACTCTGAAACAGGCGTGAAAGCAACTCGCACGTGGTAAGTCCCGAGGCACGTAGTAAAAGTAAGAGACGAGACGATACCGCTTTTCCCGATGATACCGAAACGTCAAATATTAGCTGAACTCAGTAACCATTCAAAATAAGCTTGGTTAATTTTCACTAAAGAAATTTACAGTTAAGTCTCTCAGAAAAAACAAAAAACAATACCTTCTTTATTTATAACTTTAAGAACCATAATAAAGTATTAATATATGAACGAGACATACCAGGACCAGTTATAAAATTTGTGGTGATCGAAAGCGTAAAACCGATTTGACATTTACATAAAACTTCGAGCGCAGTACGGTTTAGTCGCAGTAAAACATTTAAAACATTTAGCAAGTGAAACGCCTGATGCTTTAAAATCGATGGATAACTTGTAGTCAACCTGCGGAAGACGCACATCCGTCTGTGGTAGTTATTTCCACATCCCCCATATAGGCCTGACTTTGTTCAAAGCGATTTCCACATATTTGGGCCATTAAAGGAGTTCCTGGGAGGCCAGCGTTTGAAACGGAAAACAGGCAGTCTGATCATGGCTCCGGCGTACTGAAAAAACCTTCTACCTTGATGGTATCTAAGCACTGGTGAAACACAGAGATAAGTACATTAGTGTAGCAGGGGATTATATCATTTTTACTCTTGTAATCATGTGTTATTCTGCCAATTCAAAATGCATGGGTTGACTTGAACGCTCCTAAAAAACATACAATTACTCTTAACAAAAGAAAAAAGCACTTCTTTATATGTAAACATTTCCAGTTCTCCAAACGAATTTCACCTTCAAATCAGATTCCAGGAGAATTTTATATCCAGTATATTATTGCTGGTATTTGTCCCGATATCTATGCTGGGTCTCACACCAGTACCAGCTCTAGTTTTAAACGATATCTGTCTCAAGATCACCTTTTCTGAAGGACTTGAGCATGGTCTGGCATACTCGTGTACAGTTTGAATGAAAAAATATATCGTACCTAAACCTGGAACTGGACTGCAGTGGACTTAATGGTGGATCTCATGCAACTTAGTACATACTGCCACCCACTGTATCGGAGAGTGTAAATGTCCAAGTGTATTCAGGGACAGGACAACATTGCTAATGTGAAAGCGGGCGAGCAGGCGAGACAAGGGGGCAGGGGGCAATTGTACCCGGGCATCGTATGAAGCAATCATGCATAGTGTGAAAGCAGCCATAGTTTTTTGCATCTTCCTTCGTGTTAATATTCAAGTGATTATATGCTTGTAAGATATACTCGTACAATATTCACATTGAATTATTTTCATATCTTCAAATGCTGATGCTTAACCGTCTTCAGAATTCAGCTTCGATTCCCCTTCCAATAACTGTCCTCTAATTTGTGTTTCTCCTCTAAACCACCATGCTTTACAATGCAGAATGTAACAGCAACTCCGTACATTAAAGTGTTGAGGTTTTCCCTCGTATTACATTGTAGTAAACATTAAAGGCCAATTTTTTTTTTATTTTTACGTTTTACATTCACGTTCATTTATGCCTTTTTAAATTTTTTTATTAAATAAAAACCTTCACGAAAGAGAAGGAATCCAGTCTGACCATATGACGGGGCAGTTGAGGTTTAAGTGCCTATTTAAAGCGGAGCAGCGTTTCTCTGGCAGTCCTGTGATTTAAATGCTTTCACAAGCACACGGCATTAACTCCTGCGATTTGATATGTTTATGAATAACCACAAGCTTTAAAAGTAGTCCAGGATTAGGTAACAAAAATGATCCTGTCTATTGATCATGACGGCATCTAAGCCCCGGTGATGGTTCGTCGAGTGTCTGTGAATGCATTATAATCTGGTGATTGTGTGTATGTGTGTGAGAGACTGAGAGAGGTGAGTGGTGGCTGCCTGGTTATGAAGTTAAAATATTGAGAAGTTATGCAAGTCCGTCTATTACGTATATTATACCACATGACTGCTGGATTCTCCGTATTTAAACACAAACATTAATCTGTTTATTCATTTTTGAGAGCAGCGGCACTGACTGTAGTCACAGCTGTATATCAAATGGCATGTTTATATTAGGGCTGTGTTCTGCATGTATACAGACATAGTGTGTCAGAGCTTTGTAATGGATGGCAAGTTTCCGCCACAGGAGAGGCTTGATGACTCCCCCCGCCGAACACACACACTTTTAATTGTTGCCATTTTTTACATCTTAAATTAGCCAGGGCTTAAACAAGTCAATTTGATTCCTCGCTCCCTTATATGACCTCATAACCCAGACCCCCCACCCCACCCCACCCCAGCTTGTTTCTCAGCTCTGCTGTTCTTTAGATGGATGTGGCTCAACAGCAGCTCATTTACTCTATATAGACAGAAATTCTTTTAAGTAGTGAGATAAACGCATTATCTAAGTGGGATTTCAGCTGGAGCGGTAACACCAGCGGTCTAATGCATGGTATGCAAGCATGCACAGGTATACAGTACTGCTTGCTACTCTCTTGCTACTCTCAAACCCCTTCGAGCGCACGCTTGTGTGTCAAAGCGCGCATCTGTAAAAGCTGCACCCGTCTGAATATTATGCTTAAATATTTCATGCTCATATTCAGGTTGAGTTTGGAGAGTTTGGAGTTGGGGACAGTGGCTGATGTCTCCGCTTCTTTGATTGGTCACTATGAATGTCCACAGTCTCCTCCCTCTGACCCCTTTTCTGACACCTTTTCAGCAAAACAGGCCATTAGATGATGAAAAGTACTTGATCTACTGTAGTATCATGTTAAATGGTAACATCCTGTTTGAAGGTATTGATTTGGTTTACTATATGCAACCATGTGTGGCCCCTTGCATCAAAGCAAAAATTAGCTTTTGGAACAAACGATTTGCTAGTTAACAGCAGCTCAGGTAACCACAGGCCAGGTCAACTACTGGCTCTTTCTAGTGTGAACTGAATATGCACGGGTAGTCTTACATGTCACTGTTTATAACGGGGAGATTTTCCAATTGCTGGACGGGCCTCTTGCAGTATACACATTTCTCCAGGCACCTTTAGACCACGCACGCATGCATGCACGTTGACTGAGATGAATTAAGTGCATTACAGTGCCATACATTCTTATTTTAAAGCCTTTTCTCAGATGCAAAAACCTAAAAAAAGGTATTTCAAATGACTTTAAGTATCAAAAAAATTAAGGCACACATTAAATTAAATAATTCTACAAAACACTATGTTGTGCAACTTAACTTTCAGGACTAAAAGTTAGTAAATCTACAGCTCAGGCATAACATAAGCCTTTACTGACAATTTCTGTCATTTTCTCTTGCTGGTTTCTTCATCTCTTGGCTCTCTGATATGTTTATCGCTCCCTTCCATTTTGCAGAACGCTCCCTCAAATCAATACACAGCTAATTGTTTGCGTCTCCTTCCGCTTTTTTGGGTGACGTAAGCGCTTCTTCGTCAGTGTTTACTGTCGGCTTGCATCCGGAAGCGCGCTGTGTCACGCCAAACAAATAATTGCGCAAAAACCTAACGCAAGCTTTTAAAATTAATTCAAAGAAGCTTCGAGGCAGAAGATTTTGCCTCCATCGTTTTTTGTAATCGAGTTAGTCGAGGAATCCTTTCAGCCCTAGATTATAGCACATGATTTGATTTCAGCAAATGTTTAAGGGATCATTCAGATCATTTGTTTTCCTACCTCATCTATTCCTCCAGCTGATGGTTCACCTCTTTCTGTTTTTAACCCTATTTTAGTAGTTTCAGCATTCTCCCTAGTTGTTTTCTTTGCTTTATGCAGAACAATAATGTGAAGGAGAGTAACATCTTGACCACATCCTTGGCCATGACCACAGGATGTTTCTTCTGACATGGTTGTTTAAGAAATGTATTAGTTAGGGTTATTTATTTAGTGGATACTAAGGTAATTATCTGAACGGATGGCTTGTTACTATTTGCTTAGTTAAATCCAAGTGGTGGCACTTATTTAGTTCTAGAACATTACTAGAGATTTGTACTATGAAACTATGAAATAACACATATGGAATTAGATAATTAAATGACAACAGCAGCAGTTGATTATTTTAGGACACCGAGATCTGGAAATTCTTACGAGAACAGTATTGTGTCAACTGCATTTGCAAAAACCCATCAAGAACCATGATGAAACTGGCTCTCATGAAGACCTTCGCCAAAAAAGCAAGACCAAAACCTACCTCTGCTCCAGAAGTACCAGCCGCAAAAATCTTTAGGCTTTACAGATCATAAGTAGTAGACGCGTCTCAATATCAATATCAAATATCACTGTTCAAGCGGGATTATTGCATATTGTGGATTCTTTCAGCGTTGTTTTACAGTGTACAAAGAAATACAAATCAGGAAAGACCATGGAATTAAAAGGGTGTGTCCACACTTTTGGCTGGTGGTGCATGTGGAGTAGGAGTGATGCTCCGAGAGTGCTAATGACTGAATTATAATCGCAGCCTTTTGCTCTCATCATTTTTTCAAAAGGCACTTTGGAATAACAGTTAAGTCCTGGCGTAATGTGCACGATTACATAAATGAAAGGAGACTCAGCAGTTTTTGCGCTTCTGGAAAAGCCGGGAGTGTGGCGGAATGAATTTGCAAGTCAATGTGCCCTTCTGTAACGCGCCCTGGCGTCGCACTGTGATCACTGATTAATTTGCCTGTGTTCCTCAATAACGCCTATGACTTCGCTTCCTGTTGTGCTGCTGGGAACGGAAAAGGTTTGTGTCCGTGGAGCCCAACTGAGACCAGTGTGAGAGATATTATTATTATTATTTTTTTTTAATGTGCTGCACAGAAGGAAATGCATATAAACAATGCTGACGGTCTCCCTGATCACATTTCGGACCGGATTTAGCGGATGCATGCATCAGGATTGACGTAATTGTTTGCAATGTTCGCTTGCATGGCTCTAGTCTTGTGTCCATGCCCCGAGGACTCGCTTGGTAAATATAATGAATCAACAGGAAAGGGCACGTTCCTCTATTGATTTGTCAGGCTACAAAGAGTAACTAGGAGGAGCAGTACACGCCGGAGTCTTACATGACCTGAAGCACAGTTTCGAAAGGTATTTAGGAAGTCTTCTAACCCCATCCCTCACATTTTAGTTCTGTTCAAAACGTCCAGAGCCGAAACAGACCACAGGGTTTGGAGCGCAAGCGATGCGCATTCTTTTAATTCCTCTTGATCGAGGAAGGGCCGTGCAGGTAATAAGCGGAGTGTTGCTGGTTTTGGGAAAGAAATGCATGATGTGGTTAAAGCCAGAACCGCAGCCGAGCTAAACAGCACATGCTTTCCCGTCTCGCTCTCGCTCCCGCTTCCATTCCTGAACCCAGCTGTGTCTGAAAATAGTTAGCACTTGCCAGGCTTCATTCTAACTAGACAAGTGTAATGGGGCTTAAGCGGAGTGAATTGAGAGACTCTTCTCAGCTTGGAGCAGTGTCTGTGTACTTTTTTTTTTTTTTTTTTTTTAAATAAACGTACTTGCCCGTACATGTTTAGGTTGTATCTTCTCACCAGCCGTCCTGGAGAACCATGCAGACATGCAAGCAGGGGCAGAATAATCTGGATTTCTTTTAACACCGATATGGTGCATTATTTATTTATTTTTAAAGCCAGAATTTGCTACTAAAATAATCCTCACAAATGGGGCTGAAATGAAACAAACAAGGTATTAATGAGCGTGTTCAATAGAACTGCATGACATGATGTCCATAGAAGATTAATTTACTAATAATTGCCAAAGTCACACACATTGTTTTGGGGCTGCTAAGATATTGTCTCTTGTACACCAGACATGTCTTGAAGCTTCCATTATGGAAGTTGAATTGTTTTCATATTCAGTCAGATCAGGTTTCCAGCCTCACCTGCTGGGCCTCCGTAACCTTAACTGTCCTTTGTCTAATGTGTCGTGATTGCGTCTGAAAGCATTTCGGAATAAGACGATGTGTAAATGCATCAGTAGTAATTGAATTCTCTGTGAGGGAAGAAGGGTCCTGCCTGCCTGGTCTGTCTGCTCCCTTATACTTATTATGTTAGACCAGTACTTCTTTTACCTTTAATGATATTATGCCTCCTGCACAGTGAATCAGCAATGAAACTCTGTTGCCACTTCTGTTTAAAACGATTTATAACACAGCGCTGGTGAATTCTCCAGAATTCTGTCTGACTGATCAGAAGTAGTTCCAGCTGTTCTAAATCATTTTAAATCAATATGCCATTTAAGCAGTGTCGCACTTGAGGTCGTGCTGTTGTGTTTAATATCAGCGCGGCTGTGATGCGGTCATCAAAGATATCACGGCGGTGATACTAAATACTACAGCACTACCTCAAGTATGATATTGCTTTTATATATGTATATATACTGTGTGTGTGTGTGTGTGTATAGATATGTGTGTGTGTGTATAGATATGTGTGTGAGAGAGAGATAGAGAACTGTTATAACTACTAAAGCAAAGAATTATGCGGAAGATGTTATCACTGTTATC
>JAOTRS010000002.1:7554841-7575836 GCA_028565755.1 Dinotopterus cunningtoni
TAGGCTATGAGGAGGATCGGATATGAAAAGCAGCATGTCGTCAGCATACAGGGAAACTTTGTGTTCCACCCCCCCACTAAACCCACTTCTTAACTTCAATACACAATACTTACTTGTTTAAATGTTATTTCATTTCCGTCTCCCCTCCAGGATGCACTCTTTACTGTGTCTCAGTCTCCATAACAACCTCCTGACTTTTCTACCACGTGAGATCCTCAACCTTGTGCACCTACAGGAGCTCAGTCTCCGCGGTAACCCTTTGGTAGTGCGTTTCGTCAAGGACTTGACCTATGACCCCCCGTCCCTGCTTGAGTTGGCAGGACGGACTATCAAGTCCCGGAACCTTCAGTACCATTTGAGTGACCTCCCAGGCAACTTGTGCCACTACCTGGACTCAGCCAGCAAGTGTCCAAATCCCAAATGTGCAGGTAAGAAACAGAAGCATAGATGCATAGATCCAAGGATTGATGCTCTTATGAGCTTGGGGTTGCTTTTTTAAACAGCCTTGAACGACTAAAGAGTTGGTACGGTTACATTACCAGGCATAGAAAGCTTTGTGGAAACCAAACTGAACCTTTCCTAGTAACCAGAGCTGCCATCTTAAGGGCATTGGTTCTGTGTACGTGAACCAACACACTACGCCCCATTGTGCATGCTCAGTCATTTTGTCCAACATTAACCATACACCTAACCTGACAGTGTGACGGTGAATGCCCCCAGTTTGTGAGATCGAGAGAGAGAAAGAGAGAGAGAGAGAGAGAGAGAGAGAGAGTCAATGATTCAAGGGGTGTTTTATTGACTTGATAAATATAGACATTTGTATTGCCAAAGCTCAGACTCAAAGTCACAAAATAACAGAAATAAACATATAAATATAAAATAAGGAAATATACACACATACACACTGTGCAGTCACAAATAAAGTGACACTAGTGATGAAAAGTACTGAAAAGTAAGGAAAGCAAAGATAGTAATAATAATAATAATAATTATTATAATAATAATGACTTGAGCAAGAATGAAAAGAAAAAATCATACTGAAAATATAAATGGGATTGTTCTGCATGTACAGGTATGTATGCAAATGTGTTATCCTTAGAGTGTTTTAAGGAATATAAAAAAAGGAAAAAAAATGCTACATTGTTAAATATTTTAATGTCACCATAAATAATCACATGTACTGTATGTCCCTTTTTGGATAATGCTATGTCACTGCCGTCACTCTCTCTGTTAATGCTTCAGCTGTTGTGTAACTTCGCAGCTGTCTGTAAGTGCTTTTGAATGCCAAGTAATTTTACAAGCTTGGTGATCTCTTCAGCAATATTATGCCTAATATGACTATTCAATTATTATCCCGTCATTTGCGTTCAATTGATTCCTTCACGTAGCTGTAAATGTGTGTAAATTTCAACTAGATTAAGTGAATATTATTTCTGTTCATGGCTAATTTTTGCACTAGAAAATGGAAAAGCTAATAACATTTCATGGGAATATCGCAAATATATTGTTATAAATCTATAAACAATGTCATTTTAGCCAATTGTAATTGACCAATTTGACTTTTAAATGGTCATGGTGCAGGTAGCCATAACTAGATCTTGTGTGCTGTACTTGTGTGCTGAATCCTACAGTAAATTCATTTTTTTCGAGCTGTATAACTGTATAACTATAGTATGGCATCATAAACCCTTCAGGATCCATTCACTACTATCTATGCTAGAGAAGGTAGACATGAAGCTTTAATAACTACTGTATAAGAATGTCTCCTCAGCTCATTCCTTGTGTATCTTCTCCTTCCACAGGTGTATACTTCGACTCAAGAGTGCGCCACATCAAGTTTGTCGATTTCTGTGGAAAGTTCCGCCTGCCCCTCATGCACTACCTCTGCTCTCCTGAATGTAGTTCCCCCTGCAGCTCCAACCCGCAAAGCGACGCCGAGTCAGAGGATGAGAATAGTGTGTCTGCGGACAGGCTGCAGAGGGTGCTGCTGGGATAGAGTCTCAAAGAAACTTTTTGTAAGAGAAAAAAAAAAAAAGTTCAATGATGAACATTGTGAGCATTCTCATTGACGCCTATTACTGCCCTTTAAGTGATCCATTAAATAAAGATCTCTACTGTTGATCAGTCCCTGTCTGCTTGAGCAAAATGCCCATCTTGTGTATGCATTGGATCCAATTAATGGAGGCAAAGCAAAGGGTTATACGTTTTTATCAGTGCTCTTGGAAACCCTGAAAACAGTATTTGTTCATTTCTACTTTCCATTGAAAGAACACAGGTCAACTTTCTGAGCCAATAACTCCAGATAAGGATTCTCTACAAACTGCACAGGATAAACACCACTGATAAACTGCCCAGCCAAAAGGATGTGGACACCTGGCCGTCATATCCATATGTTCCTATTCCAAAGTTTCCAGAGGTGGACTCCCTTTTGCGGCCTCTATTCTTCAGGGAAGGTGATCCACTAGTTTTTGAAGTGTGTCTGTGGGAATTAGCCACGTGGGCATTACTGAGGTCGGGTAAAAGTTTTTTTTCCGACCACATCTTTTCCGCGAAGTTGACAGCAGTTCAGCACTGTCCTTAACCTGAATGCTACTTCCAGAAATCTCTTTAGTTGTTTGCTTTACTTGATGTGGGCCAATAGTTTTTTTTTTGTCCGGGCGTTTAAACATAGATCATGGTGCAGGGGTGGTTAATATCAAATATCAAAAGGTCTCCGGTTTGAGTCCGGGTGCAGCCAAGCTGCCCCTGTTGGGCCCTTGAGCAAGGTCCTTCATCCTAATTGCTCTGATACAATCAAGTGTCGAGCTGGCAACCCGACCCCATAAGAAACTGCCAATGAAATTATGGCTAGCTCTCTAAGATTGGAGAATATTCCTCACTGATGTGCACGATGGCATGTGGACGACACCTTACCCTTACCATTGCACACAGATTAGTACAATATTAGGTATATATAAGGTTTTATTGGTGAGAAAGTCTTCCATGGATAAAAGATATGTTAAATGTTTTAGAATGTAAGGAGTTGATGACCGATACACAGATTGGGTTAATTTTATTTCTATGTAGTAATCTCTAACTTAGACTATCTTTTTTTATTAAGTAGACTATCTTTTGTTTATCCTGAATACTTAATTCAATTATTTAATGATTTCTGGTCAGTCAAAGGGTGTTTTAAGTTTCTGGCCAGTTGGGTTGGCTGAGAGCATTATAGTTTCTATAGTAACAACTTACATGGTGAAGTTTTCTTTGAGAAGATGTTTATTTACTGCATTTTGAAAAGTAGTCTTCAGCGTCAGTAGGTTTTCTGGCATGGGAAGTCAACAGGATGGAGTATTTTGCAGGTTCTTTGTACAATAACAAGCTGCATATTTGTCAAGAAAGAGAAAAAGAGAGGCTGGTGAGGGGACGATTGGCTGTAGCTGCTATAATGTAAGTTATACACCAATCAGCCATATATATAAGATCATGTGCACCCAAGGCTCATTTATGCCTGTTTGGACTACAGCATGCTGAAAAATGGCAGCTGCCAACCCAGCTTCCAAACTCCCTAGATCCACAAACAAGTCCAATCCATGGAGACCCCACCACGCCACCCACAGCACCCAAAGGATCCGCTGCAAACATCCCAGTGCCAGACACAACAGCACATTCCGGACACCACAGCCACTCCCCAAAAGGCCAGATCTGCCAGTGGCACAAGTGGAGCGTATACAATATTGGATTACAATATGTTTTGTGATGTAATCTTATGGGTGATGTATATATATACCTTGTTTTATAAATGATCTATGGCATGAAATTTACCTATAAGCAGATAAAACTACAATGTGTTATTCTTTAATGAACAAATAATTGTAATAGCTGGAAAATTTAGAACACTTTGGGAAGAACTGTTTACCTCTCAGCGGTCAACCTCACACTATCTAACTGGTGATTAATTCATTTTAACAGCATGCATTTTCTAGTTTTATTTGGACTTTAATGCATCACAGAAGTTTTCATAGATATAATAATAGTGCTAGGGCTAAAAACAGCGACAGTGGGATGGAGTGACTTCACGGTGCAAATTTTACACAAAAGCTCAGGATTAAATATCTATTTTGTACATAAACAATGTAGTGAATTCTTTCATTGTTTAAGAGGAGAGTTGTATTTGTAGATTATAACTCGTACACTAAGGTCCAGAAGGCTGTGTGCTTTTTTTTTTTTTTTTCATTTATACAGTTGCTGCCAACAAAAGTCTGTACAAAGGGTCACAGACCTTATTGACTCACTTGATAAACTGTCTAACATTGGCATCCACTGATGAAAATAAACGATCCAGAGCTTAACGCTCATACCGCAGAGAACTGGTGGTGATGTATTACCCTTACAGTACAACCCCAGTAAGTAATGAGTCTGTTTTTGCAACATTGCTGTTATGCTCCAGTGTATGTTATTAGAGTCCAAGACACAGACATGCCTGTGTGGGACGTTTGCATAGCACTTTCTTTTATTGATATACTGTAGTACTGTGAGCTTAATCTCTAATGCAGAACTGTACGCTAATTTTTCCAAGAAAGAAACTTATACACATAGAAAGAATTACACAGAAATGTTCTCTATGGAGACTCAAATGTTAACCTGATCAGAATGCTCTGTTTTAAGCTTTTGATAACATATCAGAGCTGAACTCACCTTAGTATATTGACTGGGTTTATCTTTAAGCCTGAATATAAGGGCCTGATAAAACTATAACTGTGATAACACACTGGTAATAAACACGAGATCCTCAACTCCATGACCTCCTCTGTGTGTGTGTGTGTTAGAATTTACCTATGCAGTATATCACATTTCTTCTTCATTTTGACATACTAAGGGTTAAATAGCATAGTAATTGAATAAGAATGAATCATATGTCTATCCATCCATCCATCCTCACAGTTTGAACATTTAATTGTAAATAAAAATAATATACATTATAGTATTTAAATATTCTAATTTTAATAAATTGTTATTTTTCTATATATAACAATTTATCAGTAATTTGTTTTTATTATGATGAATGTAATAGTGGAATATCTTTTACAGTTACATTTGAGCATTTGGCAGATCCCCTTATCCAGAGTAACTTATCTCTCTCTCTCTTTTTTTTTTTTTTTTTTTTTTTTACATCTGAGCAATTTAGGGTTAAGGGCCTTGCTCAAGGGCCTAACAGTGGCAACTAGGTTATGGGTTTGACCCTGGGACCTTCCGAACCATAGTCCAGTGCCTTAACCACTGAGCTACCCCTGGTTCAGGGGTTTTTCCACTCTTCCATAAAGGCCAGATTTGTGGGCTGTACGACTAATAGTAGTTCTGCGGACAGATTTTCCCACCTGAGCTGTGGATCTTTGCAGCTCCTCCAGAGTTACCATGGGCCTCTTGACTGCTCCTCTGATTAATGCTCTTCTTGCCTGGCCTGTCAGTTTAGGTGGACTGCCTGTCTTGGTAGGTTTGCAGTTGTGCCGCACTCTTTCCATTCACAGATAAAGGATTGAATTGTGCTCCGTGAGATGTTGAAAGATTGGGGTATTTTTCCTGCAACAAAACCCTGCTTTAAACTTCTCCATACCTTAAAATACACACAGGTGGACTGTATTTACTAATGAGATGACTTCTGACGGCAGTTCGTTCCACTGAATTTTAATTAGGGGTATTAGAGGAAAGGGGGTTGAATACAAATGCACACTACACTTTTCAGATTTTTTTTTTGGTAAAACATTTTGAACGCCATTTATCATTTTCCTTCCACTTCACAATTATGTGCCACTTTGTGTTGGTTCCATCACATCAAATCCCAATAAAATACATTTACGTTTGTGGTTGTAATGTGACGAAATGTGGTAAAGTTCAAGGGGTATGAATACTTTTGGAAGGCACTGTAGCTTCCAGTCCCATCCCTAGTGAAAAGCTTGGCTTGTGACATACATGTCAAAATGATTTAAGCTGTGATGACTGTTTCAGAAGAGCTCTACAGTGCATTCAGCTCTAATAAAATTTGACTACGTGTCTGCTTCATGAACTGTTAGCTAATGTGATGGAAACACCGAAGCACAGAATTTTCTCACATTTTAAAATTTTTTGGTCATGTGTTTTATCGTCTTAATGTTCCTCATGAAACAGGTTTGAATTGCTAAATGTTTTAATGCCATTATGATAGTCAAATAGTTTGAACGTACATGTACACACACATCTCCTTTTGACCGCCTCAGGAGTCTAAAAAAGTTAAGTGGTGTGTGTGTACGCGTGTGTGTGTGTGTGTGTACTTGTGTGTGTGATGGAGTCTTCTCCTCAGACCTTTATCCCCCTCCCTCACACATGCACTCGTATATACTCATACACTCGTACACACTGGTTTTCCAGCTGAATGACACTACTCGCTGCTCACAGAAAATGTTTTGCTCTCTCAAGGCTTAAAGCTACACATGCATACGCACCTGCTGTTGGAACCATCCCTTAGTTTTTGTCTTAATATTATTTTTAAAGGCTGATCGACTAATTTTATACGCTTGACCAATCAACATTTAGAACCGTGTTTTTTCTTTTCTTTTTTTTTCTTCTTCCAATAACACCTTTTGAAGAACACACTGGCACAGAGCTATTTAATGGATAGCACCTTTTTCATCTTGGACACTGATGTTCTTTCTTTAAATGACTGAGAGGAAATTGAAAGCGAAGAGGAAGCTTGCTCTAGGAATTAGAGAACTATTGTGATGTTCCACTAGCTGCACTCGTCCTTGGCATGACTTTAATCCTCTCAGGCATTGCTTGTCCTTGTTGTTTGTCACTGGACTTTTACTGAAGGTGGGGGTAATGTGAATCTCTTCATTAATTTGCTTTTGTTGTACAGTTGTGAAAGCATTACTTGTGTTTGTGTGTGCAGTTAAAAGTGTATCATTAACTTGCCCAAGAGTATTTAAATTTAGGCAGTGTTTAATTGATACAGTGGCATGTATTTTATGCATGAACCCATAATAGTATAAACTATGTAATAAATCTTCGGTACCGTGGCATAGTGGTTAGCACTGTGGCCTCGCACTTCCAGGGTTGATGGTTTGATTCTCATGCTGTCCCCATGCTTGGTGGGTTTCCTCTGGGTACTCCGGTTTTCTTCCACAGCGCAAAAACAAGCAGAGTGGGTTAATTGGTGTTTCCAAATTCCCCATAGTGTGCGAATGAGTAGGTGCATGTGTGCCCCATGATGGATTGGCACCCCATCCTGGGTGTACCCCACCTAGTACCTTGACTCCCCTGGGGTAGGCGATAGTTTGTTCAATATTTACCTTGGTTTTAAAGTTATAATTTGTCAAGCTTTTTGAATAGCGAGGTGAAAAAAAAAAAGTTAAATTTATTATGAATTAAATTTATTCAAATATGTACTAGTAACTAGTGGGAAACTGGCCATATTTTGTTGAACACATAAGGAATGCATATGAAGAATGTAGGCAAAGTAAACAAGACTTGTGGGGTCCTTGAGCCCATTAAGCACTGTATATACGACATGCTCTGCTACAGGCAAAGATGCAAGAATGATTGTGTTTTCTATGTGCTATAATAATAAGTGCATATGAATTTACACCACAGTAGTTTCAAACTGGAGATTTCGTTAAATGCAACTTTACAAAACCCGTAGCAAGAAATCCAGTGTACTTAAAGTCTCAAAAGACCGCGCCCCTCTCCCTTTCTTGAAATTGAGCGCATTTCTCAATAGGAGCAAAAGTCAAGAATGATTGACTTGGAGTCACATGTTAAGTAAAGCACGACAGAAAGCGCTGCAGAAAGTAGTCTGTGATTAATCACGAATAATTAAAATATTAAAATGATTATTCAGATTTACTCGTATTATAAATATGCAATGGTGGAATAAAGAAATGCATGGCAAACTGGTTAGAGGAAAACTGATTATGCAGTTTTGTAATATCTCAAACATTAACATTTAACAAATGTTAATTTAAAATACTTTGAATGGGACTGGCACTGCATGCATTGGTTGGTAAGTACTGTATGGAGTGTAGCAACCAACGCGGGTCCTTAGATCAAAAATCAACAACCTAGAGCTTTAGCCGCCCGAGCCACTACTCCCATATCTTACATTTAATGTATTCTTGTAAAAATAGTTTCCCTTGAAGGAAGCTCGAGCACAAAACTTTGTTTTTTTCCAAACTTCCATCTAGAAGCTTTTTATAATGAAATATTATTTAAATTATTTATTTATAATGCCGTTTGGCACACCTGGTAAGGTTTCCTCAGTTGTCTTATTATCTGTGTTGAAAGTGCCATTATCATGAACACCCAGGTAACCGTGCTGCGATTCTGGGAAGCCACTAGGGTCAAACTTGGTCGTATGACTAATTTGCATTAAAAAAATTGTAACGTGTTAACATTTCCTGCGCATATACATACATACTGTACATAGACACATACATACATACTGTACATACATACTGTACATGCATACATACATACATACATACATGCATACATACATACATACATACATACATGTGTATATATACATGCATGCATACATGCATACATATACATATACATACACACACACACACACACACACACACACACACACACACACACACACACACAGACAGTATAAAAGAATACTCTTGGAGATCCTGTAATTGGCTCATGGAGGTTACTGATGTTTGCGGATCTGTACTAAAAGCCAAAATCAGTCAAGAGTCAGTCTCGGCTAAAACATTTCTATTAAATTCAACAGGTCTTCCTGGTTCATTTCAATATTTGCACTCAGGCATGTATGGTTACCGCCTACTTTCCCGTTTCCATAAATTTCCATTCTTATTTCCAGACCGACACTTTTGCCCAAGTGACCTACCTAGTTTTATTTGCTCAGTCTACTTGGTGCAAATATGAGCCATGCATTTTAAGGGCTTACTTGGGGATCACTGCTGTGTAATTTTAATCATGCTTTTGTGACATCCTCATAGAGAATCATTATGTCTTTGCTCTTGTGTTTTCACACCGACTTACAGTACTCCCTACAGTCGTTGTGTTTTCAGATAAATAAGAGCCTGTTGCTGTGTGTGTGTGTGTGTGTGTGTGTGTGTGTATGTGTATGTGTGTGTGTATGTGTGTGTGTATGTGTATGTGTATGTGTATGTGTATGTGTATGTGTATGTGTATGTGTATGTGTGTGTATGTGTATGTGTATGTGTATGTGTATGTGTATGTGTATGTGTATGTGTGTGTGTGTGTGATTCATTGGTGGTGAGCTACCACATCATGAGGCAGTATCAAAAGTTTATAACCCAATAAAGTCCCAGTCCACGGGAAAGTTCACACCCGTTTTTGTGCAAGAATGCGAAAAGGCTTGGCCGGAACAGTAGCCAAAGGAAAACGGTTTGCTTGATAATAATGGATTTTTATTTTTTTGCTTTTTACCTCACATTGACCTTCCTAGTACTTCTTTCCAGTTTTCCCGAGGGAGAGTCCACTCGACCTACTTCTTTTGTTGGTCTACAAAGCATGCCAAGCAAGAAACCTGACTAAATAGTGCTCTTTCTTTTTTTTCTGTGTGGTTTTTAAAGTAGGTACTGCCAAACCACTGTTCTTTTTCTAGTGGTTTCTACCTTTAACATTTTGCAGGATAAAGTGAAAAAACAACTGAATTTTTTTTTTAAATATATTTCACCACAGTGACTTGTGTGGCTGTTTTTAACTGCGTAGCATCAAAGCATTTAGAGTTTAGGAAATAATTGTAAATAAACTTGAACTTTTGAGGAACATAGACTTGGACAACACCAGCGACAGTGCATGGCCTGCATCGCATGTTTGTAGAAATGAAAACACTTTTATTTAATTACTATAATTTATTAAATTATTGAATTTAATCGTTTTAATGATTTTTAATTATATATAAACTAATTATTATAGTAACTATAATAATAATAATAATTATTAATATTATAATTATTATTATATCTATTTTTTCTCCTACATGTTTCTAATGTCAGTTTATTATAGTCTTCATATTTACAAAGTAACCCAAATGTGTTTAAATTAAAATGTCTTTTAATTTAAACAGGTTTATCACTGATTTTTTTTTTTTTTTTCCTCGTTTTATTAAAGAAACTTCATCTTTTTTGGATTAACACAAAATTCTGAACCATGTTGTGCCCTTTCGCTCACAGTGTGGCAGTCAGTCGCTCGAGTGATGTGCCCTCATTCGGACCTCCGATCCCCAAAGAAGTGACTTTACCCAAATCCACCGTATTCAGAGAGTTCCTTTTGTCCAAAGTCATCAACGCTGAGAACGCTGCTCATAAATCGTCCAAGTTTGGCGCGATGGCTACACGCACGCGTCAGGAGTATCTGCGCGACCTGGCTGAGCGGCACGTCACCAGCACACCGGTGGAATCGTCTGGAAAGTTTCCTTTCATCTCTCTGGCACATAAGCGAAAGGAGAAAATCCGGCCTTATGCAGGGGCAGAGCTGCGCAGCCTGGGCGCCATCACCTGGGGAGTGCATTTGGAAGACCTGGTGATGGGGGCGGAGCGTGAAGGTCTGCTAGCCATTTCAAACGAGTTTGTCATTATTCTCGATCAGGAGATCAAAGCCTTGGCATTCAACTGCTCCACAAGAGATGTGATTGGCTGGTCGCTGGGAAGTCCTGCTTCCATGAAGGTCTATTATGAACGCGGTGAGAGCGTTTCTTTGCGATCCATCAATAACAACACGGAGGACTTTGGCGAGGTCGTCAAACGTCTGGAGGTCAGTGTAAGCCTTCAAACAGTAATTAAATCTTTACACGCGCAATATTGCTCAAGAAAAAGGTTTTACTTGGCATTATGTAGGGGGAGGGGGCATAGTGACACTACCTGGCTTTGGGGGGGCAGGGTGATTAGACATGACTAAATTTGGAGAAAACTGGGGGGGATCAAAGTCATTATCTCAGGATATAAAGGATAAAGGGGATACCCTCATCTGCCTCTCTCTTAATCTCTCTCTCTCTCTCTCTCTCTCTCTCTCTCTCACATACAGTAGACACATGCAGAAACATGAATAGTCAGATATATTATCTGTCAGTGTGTGCTCTTGTTTGGGCTACTGCATAAATTTGATTGCATTGTGTGATAATGTAGTAGTCGTATAGTAGCTAATTTTCTATACACGCACAAGAAATGTGCTCATCAGTCTCGCAGCAGTGGAGATTTTGAATAATTGCTCATCAGTCTCGCAGCAGTGAATCATTTCCACACAGTATTATTTAATGGTATAGCACTTCTAGCTAAAGCTAAGTCTAGGTACACTATATAACCAAACGTACAGTATGTGGATACCTGTCCACAACACCCATTTGTTCCTTAAATATCTAACTTTTGATGTAGTGCCGCTTTTATAATAATCTCCACACATCCATTAAGGCTTTCTACTAGATTTAAAAACCCTAGTTGTTGGGATTTACTCATTCAGCCATTAGGGTTGTCAGACCTGGCATCTTGATTGATCCATAGGTAAAAAATCAACTGTAAAAACCATAGCTGTATTTAATAGCTGTATTTAATAGTGAAAGAAGGAGCATTTCCATATATACGCAATGTGATAAGAACTCAGGATTGGGACTAAACAGCTGCGTGGCCATAAGAAAACCATGACTAATCAGAAAAAAATGCTTTAGTTTGCTAGGGAGCATAAAGATTGGACTTTGGAGCTATGGAAAAAGGTCATGTGGTCTGATGAGTCCAGGTTGACCTCATTCCAGAGCAGTGGGTGCGCATGGTAAGAAGGTAAGCGTATGAAGCGATGCACCCATCATGCATAGTGCCCACTGTACAAGCCTCTGGAAGCAGTGGTATGATCTGTTATCTGGCGTTGCTTCAGTTGGTCAGGTCTAGACTCTGCAATGTTATATGGCAATAAAATTAAGTCAGCTGATGACCTGAATGTACTGAATGACCAGGTTCACATCTATGGAGGTTTTCTTTCCTGCAGACATGGACATACTGTATTTCAGGACTCAAATTGTGAAAGAGAGGTTCTGGGAGCATGAATCATTCTCACACATGAACTGGCCATGAACTTTTTTTTTTTTTTTTTTTGGCCAGGCAGGCAGTGTATAATATATGCATGCAAATGAGTACAATCTCAAACTAATTATACCATCTGAAGGAAATTGTATCCGATTGAACTTGTTAGCACGTTGTTGTTCTTCCTCAGCTCGTGACTAAGGGCAGTCAGACGAAGGAGATGACTCTGAGGAGGAACGCACTGGGCCAGCTCGGCTTCCATGTGAATTTCGAGGGCATCGTAGCCGACGTTGAGCCGTACGGCTACGCGTGGCAGGCAGGCCTGAGGCAGGGCAGTCGTTTGGTGGAGATCTGCAAGGTGGCTGTGGCAACACTGTCGCACGAGCAAATCATTGACCTACTGCGCACCTCAGTGACCGTCCGAGTGGTGATCATCCCTCCACATGAAGACTCGACTCCTCGCAGGTGATCTTATGCAGACCAAATATAAATGTTGTTATAGTGTTTTAATGTTTAGATTTCGAAGATATGAGGGGCGTTCAAGTCAAACTAGGACTTTTTACCAGATGAAATTTTTCCTGAATGAAAAGTATGAATTCTTACAGAGCACTTCAAGTATAGTAATGAGAGACTTAAGACATTTGAAAGGTGCAAACACTTTATAGAAGGCTGTGATAGTTTTCCCAGTGTGCCTTGAATTCCCCTTATATTGCAGGACAGTGTTTATCTCTAAAATAGTAGTAAAGCTTAAATATAATTGTAAAATAGTTTGTACAAAAAAAAAATAGACATTTACTTTTGTCTGTGTGCTCAGAGCTCGTACATTGAAGTGTGTTATTTGCTGCCTTTGTCTCAATTTATTATTTTTTTTCCGAGGGTTGTTGCATTTTCTCAACTCCATAACAGTTGTTTTGTGGTTGTTAGAACCTCTTTTATCTGCACTCTGTGGCTGGCGGTTAAATTACTGAGTGAATGTTTGCTTTCTTTCTGAAGAGGATGCTCGGAGATATACCACATGCCACTGGTGGACTACAAAAACCACAAGGAGGGGATGCCCTATGAGTACAAGTTCCCTTTTCGCAACTGCAACGAGAAGTGGCCTCGACCTACTGCTCCTCCGCAGACTGTGGTCTGCACTTCCCAGAATCGAAATGTCAGCCAAGGCCAAGGGCCAGCACTAAATAAGGCGCAGAATTCAGACTACGCAAGACGTGGGTCGCTTCTTCCTCGCAGCGTGTCCAGCGAAGGCCGTCCACTGAACGCTAAAAGGTAGCCGTCTGAGCTTGATGAGTGAATATGAGAGCTCAATATGAATTGGATTCATTTCTGCTTTTGAAGGTTGCAGTGTCTGGCTAGTAGAGCGACATTCAGGTTCAGTGTTTCAACCAGAAATTTACAGTTAATCCATTGCATTTAGCCTTTTTTTCCCATGTAACAATTATGCATCTGACTTGATCACGCTGCAAAAAAACATTGATGCAAGATTATTTTAGAAAAATGAAAGCTAAAAAAAAACTAAACAAACATGAAGTATATATTTTTTGTCAATTGAGGATCTACTGTCTGATTATGTGGCAACATTTTTTTTGGGCAGATACTGTAAGTCTAAATGCAGCCATGAAGCAGTTTGAATGCATTTTTTAAAAAGTGCACTTTTTTAGCTTCCTCCAGCTTTTTGTCATACTAGAACTGTACATATCCCTGTATTAGTACATTTCAATAGAATTGATATTCTATAGTTCCCAAGGGAAGCGTTCACTCATGACTCAGAACTTATTTATGTGCATATGCTTAAGTTGGTCAAAATGGCTGTTAATATTGCTTTTAGCTCTGTTAATGCACTCTGGTGGTTTCCTTTTTAAAGCCCTTTATTGCTTTACGTCACACAGCTGACTCAAAGATTGAGAGGATCCTCTTCTCCCCTAGGTATTCTCCAGGCTCTGATAACTACGCCCTGGCTTGCTCCATCGTGATGGGACGGTCTCCGCACACCCGCAGCTCCCCTAACCAATCATTCTCAAGCGACGCCAGCTCCAGCTCCACCCACTGGCGTCAGAAATCCAATCCAGATGGGTAAATGATACGTAATAATCAAATAATCACACACCAGCTAGTTCCCAAACATGATAAAACATCTGGCTAGGTCAGAAGCATACCAGTAACAGTCTTGTTAGTCTTGGCTGTTTCACAAGGGCGAAACATTTTAGACGTTGTAGAATAGGTGACGTTTGATGTGATCAGAGCCTCGATCCGATATATGTTGTAGAAATTAACTCTATTGTCATTTACTATTTTTCTACTCTTGTTGCCAAATGATAGATGAAAGCAACACATCTAATAACCAGTGAATCAGTTTGCTAATCGAATAAGGTCAAGTCAAATGCTATGTCATAATAAAGCAGTTGAACGTTCTAGATTTAGGGTTATCATGATTAACATTGCTTACAGTTGTGATGATTTACGACACTCGTTAATGTCATATTGATGGTTTTGTTTGCACGTTCCCACTTGCTGCCATTACTAGGGTATTTAAAGAATGCATTAGAACAGTTTCACAGCATAATTAGAACTTTTCTGCAGTTTTGAAAGCCAGAAGTATTAAAAACTGAATCAGAAACAAAGTTGTTGCCGCAAATTGAGATCAAGGATAAAAGGTTGTTTAAAAAAAAGTATTAAGTTTATCAGCCATAACACTAACCCCACACAATATTAACACATTAAAACATTATCAGTTAAATACCAGTAAACAGTTGACAGGATCATGATGGGCACCCAAGGCTCATTTATATCTTTGGGGACCAAAGGATAACCCACTCTGAACAATCCAATGTAGCCCGACCTGCTAAAAAAAAATCAAAGCTTGCCACAATAAAAAAGGCACCACAACTCCCAGTGCACAGTGGCTTGCCATGCACGAGACTTGGTAGGCAAAGAGTCCATGGTCCCTTGCCTAGCCTCTAATCTCGCCACATCCCAGTCCGTTTAAGCACACATGGGATGATGAAGTCTGATGAATGAAGGCCCTATCCGCATCCCACAGCACTCAAAGGATCCGCTGCCAACCTCCAGAGGTCGTGTGGAGCCGGTGCCCCAGTGGCACAAAAGGGAACGTAAAACTACCTAGGTGTCACGCTATTCTTCTTCTTCTTCTTATTGATATTTTGGGGCGAAATGTCAAGAGCAACACTCTTTTGTGCCTTCCTGCTTTTTCACCTATGGCTTCGTAGGTCAGAGGATGAGATTGGAGGTTTCTGAGGAGACAGACGACATTGATGACGTCGCATCTAAACAGTAGTCTAATTCCTTGTTTATGTACGTTTAGCTTCCATATCTGTTTCGATTCGTGCCCGTGACCACATCAAGTGTACTCGGGCACGGTTCCCGAGTCTGGACCGCTGGTGTTCTCACTGATCAAAGTGAACCGGACTTTAGGGTCAAGTCTAAAGTATTCAGAAATGATCCCACTGCCTAATGTAAAAATAGCCTCAATGATGATATAAGATTCATTCTTATATGTGCGTACGCAGAGTTTGTAAGGGTAGGAAAACCAAATATGTATATATGAAAAAACACTAAACAAATGAATATTCTTTGTATAATTACACAAACTTGTCTGTTAAATTGTACAGTAATACTGAATGTTTGCTTCTTCATGCTGTTTAATGTTTGCTTAGTATCTGTTTAATGTTTGCTTTTCCTGATAATGTCCTCTTCAGGTTCAATGCAAGCCGCAGCTCACCATTACCTCCTGATCGTCAAATAGTGAAAGAGTGTGTATGGGTTACACCCAGCTGGATCAGAGTGGTTGAGGGTGAAGGAGCCAGCAGGACACCATCAGGTAATCAGAAGTACTGTTCGGTGTGCTCTGTTCAGAATAGCTGTTTTATTGCAGCTAGTAGAAGTTTTATCAGCGTTATCAGATTTGTGTTCCAGCTTTGACTGTGCTGGTGCACTTTTATAAGGTTGTGACTTGAAAGGGAAACCAAAGTTTATAATATAACAATGATCACATATAAAACTCTTTGTTGTTCAGATAAAGAGTGTAAGTGGTTTCTGTGCGAGCTCTAAGAATGAGATCCTGAGTACTTTGTCCTTCGCTGTGAATGAGACAGAAAACTCTTTGATAAAAGCAAGTTACAAATTTTCTTCCCGCTAGAAGATACTAAGAGCTCACACCTACACTGCAATTTTATGAGATAGTGCTTCCTTGCATATACTTTGTGCACCAACACACCCTTAATTTGTCTGCAAATCTTTGTTTTCCGTCTCCACCCTTTGTCATTTTAGACCTGACAAAAGTAAAGCCAGTCCTGATGAGCACTGACCAACACCCCAAAGATTTTAACACTTCACTCTACACAAACTCTAAGGTGAGTCTAAGGTCTGGTCTTATTTATTATTCAAGCGTACTGTATATGAGATTGCATGCCGGCTGAACTGACGTCTCTGTATCTCACTACAGAACGACGCCGCATCCATCAACCAATCAAGTAGCAGCGCACTCTCTAGCCATGCCTCCAGCTCCACCCTTAGCGAGGAGAAGTGGTTCGATTTGGGTGTGAGGCTGGACTCGGACCTGAACGGCTTCACGGCAGTTTGTCCCCAGGGAACTTCCGCCGACGGCGCAGTTGAGGCTGCGTCCAGGAACTTTGACTCTGTTCCAGTTAGCATCAGTTCCAAGCCTAAAGAGAAAGCCTCCGCACAATGGGGAGAGATCAGCTCCACCTGTCAGGCCCCGCAGATCTCCCCTGCAAGCTCGGAGACACCTCTTTACACAGATCTCGCTGAGAACCGGGCCAGGAGCCCTCTGCCTCCAGATACCAGTTCCTATGCTATCAGTGATACAGCCTCTCATTCCAGGTACATCTTCAATCAAACATCGCATGTCACAATCCAGAGTTCAGACACCTGTCGTTTTGAGACTTTGTTTACATTTTTTGACGCCGCGTTGTTGAAAGCAGGAATCTGATTGGACAGAAGATTTTGATTTATTTTCTACATCTTTAAATCTATAGCATTTATACTGTAGATAGATTTTTAGTAATGGCCAGGTTCTCATATTGTATTAACTAATCATACACAGGGACTGTATGGCAGATGCTTCACAAGTCCAAGCGTAATAAAAAAAGATATGCTGTTATTTAACATGGGGGGGGGGGGAGCATATAATGAAGCAATATCGTATAAGAGAGTGTGGACATACTGAATTTGTGGTGAGTGCTGCAGGTAATCACAGCCATGTTAAAATTCTGTATAACCGCACAATTGCGAGAATGATGTTGCTTTTACACAGCAGTTTTGTAAACAAGAATTGAATATTGAATAAATGACGTTGCGTTAATTTGTAGAAGGTGTGTCCGGTGAAAATCCTAAAAAGGATGTCGATGTTGACTCTCTACTGTAGTGGAGGAAGTTTAATTTGACAAACAATGCGATACACGCAGTACAACATGCCAGTGTGGTTATAGGAAATATAGAAATGCTTGGAACACCTGCCGATGAATCAAATTACATGCTACATTCACATTTCTCCCTTTTTTTATTTTTTTTGGTCAGACTGGATTTGCATGTCACAACAGTTCATAAGTACAAGCGACTTTTATCCGACTAGAATGTCGATGAAGCGGCATGCATGCGTCATCTGGGGTCAAGCACGTCTTTTTAAACAATGAATGCCATTTTAAAAATAATACGCTTGGGGTTTTGCTTTGGAGGATGCCAAGCAGTCAGTCTGTATTTGTTGAGGTCCAGACGAAGGAAGAAAGCCAGATGCCTTGCCTTACCTGGTTTATCAGCTGTTGACCGTTCTCATTCAAGTCACATGACTTTGTATATACGCTATATATACATCCGAACTGGGACTGCATTTGAACTTGACTCAGATCAGATTCGATCAGATCGGACAGGCACTATTTTATATAATTCCTGCTGTATATATATTGTGCGCGTGTGTGTGTGTGTGTGTGTGTGTGTGTAACTGCTGACAATATTTCTCCTAAATTCTAAATATAATTATTGTTATTTAGAGTGTACAGTATATTTAAAGGAAATGACATAACAACATATAAAATACCCCACGATCATGCAGTATCTACAGAGTTAATAACTCAAATAAACCAAAATGTGAATAATTAGTAAACACATTGTGTTAATGCTTCGGCTCAATAACATTAATAAATCAGTATTTGGTGGAATAATAACCTGATCTACAGTTACAGCTTTCATGTGTTTTGTCTCTCCACCAGTTTTTCACATCACTGTTGTGTAACTTTATATAAGTCTTTATACTAAAAAGCAAACAGTTCAGCTTTACGTGATGGTTTCTGAGCCTCCATCTTCTTCTTCATGACATTCCAGAAGTTTCCTGGACTAAACTGCTTATTATATCCAGAGCTGTGGAGGGACTGGAACCACTGCTCACCTCGCGATACCATATCATCATCGCAATACCTTTGTGTCTGTTCAGTTAATATTGTGATTCTATAAGTATCATGATTTTATAAATATTTAGATTCTATATCACATTTTTCCCAATTTTGTTACAATTTTAAATCTTTTAAAAAAGTTCAATGAATAATTAAATGTAGCTTGTTCCTTAGAACATTAGCTTTCTCTGTTAAAACCCAAGCTCAGCATTTAAACACTACAAACTAACTTCAAATACAAGAGATGTTTAATCTCTGTTATAAATGTAATAAATAGTTGTTTTTTTTTAATCATTTTTGGAGTCAACTCAGCGATACGTGAATCAGCACACAAGAGAATCGTGATGCAGAACTGAATTATGTTTATCCTTAGACCGGTTCTGTGTCACATCCAGTCCGAGTCAGGACTTTAGTTCCTACCTGCATGTCCAGTTAAATGGAGACAATGTAAAGAAAACGCACAGCTCTGGTTTCAGCTCTCTGATGTTAACGAATAAACTGTGGAAGGAAGCAGTACTTCCAGGCCATGCCCACAAGTCACATGACTGAATGGTTAGAGAACACGCTGGTAATTTGTTCACTTTTGTCCCCTGCAGTGAACAAGATGACGACGATTGTCCACGACGCCTCAGAGTCCGTCCCCCTGTGCCGGGAGTACAACCTCTACCTGAAACCCATCGCCAAGATGACCATCAGCGTGTCGCTCCCTCAGCTCAAGATGCCCGGGAAGTCTATCTCCAACTGGGAGGTGATGGAGCGCCTGAAGAGCATGGTTCACCCGGAGCAGTTTTCCTCACTCCGGATCTCCAAGAGCACCATGGATTATATCCGCTTCGAGGGCGAGGCGGAGAACAAGAGCGCCGTCAAACGCTTTCTGGCCAACCTGGACGGGAAGAGTATCAAACTCAGCGGCTTCACCGACGTCCTGAAGGTGCGCGCCGCCGAAACGAAGACGGACTTCCCCACGCGTCACGACTGGGACTCGTTCTTCCGTGACGCTCAGGACATGAACGAGACCGTCCCCGGAGAGAGACCAGACACCATCCACCTCGAGGGACTTCCCTGCAAATGGTTCGCCCAGAGAGACTCCTCATCAGACAAACCCTCAGAAGACGTCTTGAAGGTGGTGTTTGAAAAGTTCGGGAAAATCCGTAACGTCGACATTCCCATGCTGGATCCGTACAGGGAGGAGATGACGGGGAAGAGCTTCAACACCTTCTCCTTCGGCGGACACTTGAACTTCGAGGGCTTCATCCAGTATGAGGATCACACAGGGTTCGTGAAGGCCATGAGCTCGCTGAGGGGAATGAAGCTGCTGTACCGGGGCGAGGACGGGAAAGCCATGGCCTGTGGGGTTAAGGTAAGTCCTGCTCCACGCGTCGTACTTTTATTGTTATTATTGTTGTTATTACAACTCTTGAGTAACACTCAGCGAAATCCTCCCAGGTGTCCTTCGACACAACCAAACACCTGAGCGACTGCTCGCTAAAAAAGAGACACCAGGAGCGCATGAAGCTTCAGGAGCTGGAGAGGCAGAGAGAGGAGCAGAAAAAAAGAGAGAAGGAGGAGGAGGAGAGACGCAAGGAAGAAGAACGGTAAGTCTTAGCATAATCAGACACTGCGTTACTGTAGACAGACGTGTAACGCTGTAACTCCTGTATGAGGTGAGAGAAATCCCTCCACCACGAGCGACTGGAGCGTCTGCGATCTTCAGACCCTTCCACAAGTCCATCCGCGTGTCTCCTGCTCTCACTCTGTCTCTGTGTCCCCTGAAGCCCAGAGGCTGAGCAACATACATACCAAACGAGAAGCTTTCCCCCCCATTTCACATTGCAGGTCATCCCCGATTTACAAACATTTGCGTTACGAATTTCTGCAGATACGAACGGACCGCGGTTCTACAAACATTCGTATATGTGAATAAATCTCAGAAGTAACTTACGTGTATTGTACAAAAAATAGATACTGCAGTGCACCAGATACAATATTTACAATTATATACAATATTATCAGTGGGTAAGTGAATGTATAAAATGTCTAAAGTCCGGTATATTGTGTGTGTGTGTGTGTGTGTGTGAGAAAGAAATGAGTCTGCCTCACCGGTTTCAATGAATCAGTCCGGAGACACGATGATAGACAATGTCTGTCCTGTAAACCTGTCCTGATGGTAAATTATAATAATTTAGGAGATTTCTCAGTGAGTCAGAGTTCACAGTCCAATACAGCGGAAAACAGCTCTGAGACAAAAGGGGACAGAGATTTAGTCAAGTGGACTGGTATGATTTACATTGTATATTCATGTCAGAGGCGTACAAGACTTACTTTGTCAGATTTCAGAACAAATCTGACTTTCAAACGTGCTCCTGGAACAGAACTCGTTTGTAAGTCGGGGACGACTTGTAGTGGTGTTTCAGTTGCTCCATCGTCTTGTCTCGATATTCCTCACGCTGATGTGGCGTCCTGAATACATATATGGAGTGATATCCCGGACAATATTCAAAAGGAATTGCAAATTACATTTGCAATTGCGTTTCCCATATGTGGACG
>JAOTRS010000002.1:7648890-7667207 GCA_028565755.1 Dinotopterus cunningtoni
TACATAAAAAACTGCAAACACTGTCTTTTCATTTCTTTTTACTTCAGTGATTTTAGTATCGATTTAAGACGACATGCCACTGCCAATCATTTCTATGAGAAGGATTTAATTAAAGGTTTCTTCTACTTATTGTTATTCAATCTTGCAATTGCAATCACACCAGTCACAAGGCACAATATTGCTTTTTATTAGTGACATGCAGATACAACCCTTGTTGCCGTTATACTATATGGCTTAATCTCTTCACTGAAAGAGTGCAAAAATAATTTTTAAGGAATTAAAAATAGCAGACCATGTAGTAGGAGTGATTGTTATCTTCTGCATTGCATTTCATTTTCATCAGTGTGTTACAATAATGGCATTCTGAAATGAAATTACTGTCCAACCAATAATAATACTACTAACAGTACTATACTACTACTACTAATAATAAATCTGCTTTTAATTATCGCTAAAACATGATAAATGTATTGTTAGGGCTCAGCGCTGTGAATGGTTTCACATTTAGGATGCTACAGATGAGGAGTAGAAATGTCTTCTACTAATGGAATTTTTACTGTTTTAGCTCACTTTGTTGGTCTCGATGAGTGACATACTGTAAAAGCAATCTGATAAAGTTTTTAATTTGCACCATGTATAACGTTCTCTGCATTTCACTACTCAAATACAGAAAATGTTTATCTACTGTCTTTTACATTTTACAGCTGTGTGACAACTTTTTGCTCGGGCACAGAATATATTTTCTGCCATTCTCTGCCTGGCCAAAAAAGTGTCACCACCTGGATTTAATTAAGCAAGTAGGTAAGAGCCTTCCATTAAATAATTACTGCAGTGATTAATGTGGTTAAGCTGGCAACAAGTTATTTAACGCTAAGAAATGAGGCTGCTCAGTGCATCAGTTAAACAACTGTGTCAGAAAAAAAACACTTCAATTTACTAGAGAGCATAAAGAATGGACAGTGGAGCATTGAAAAAAGGTCATGTGGTTTGATGAGTTGAGATTTATCCTGTTCCAGAGGGCTGGGCGCATCAGGTTAAGAAGAGAAGTGATGTACAGTACCCATAATGCCGAGTGTCTACGGTACAAGCTTTATGATCTGGGGTTGCTTCAGTTGGACAGGTCTAGGTTCAGCACTGTAATGTGCCCAAAAAATGAGCTCAGCTCATAATGAATGACCAAAAATTAATATGCCAAAATGACACTGCCAGAATTCATCAGGCTTAAATTGGGAAATAGTGGCTCAGGGAGACATAATTTTCACACATAGACTAACCACGGAGTCCAGACCTTAACCCTATTGAAAATCTTTGGGATGTGCTAGAGAAAACTCACAGCGGTGCGAAATAAATGGAACTCCTTGGATAAAAAAAAAAAATGTTGTGACATTGCATAAGCTTATTAAAACAATGCCACAGTGAACGCGTGCCGTAATCAAAGTAAAAGGTAGCCCAACAAAATATTAGCGTGCGAGTTTTTTTTTCCACACAAACACGACCAAGGATCAATGGTTCAATTTTCTATTCAGTTCAATAATATTTTGAATAATATTCCAAAAGGGCCAGACCTTGTTATATTTTAATGTAGTCCAGAATGATAGTTCTTCAGGCTTCCTGAAAAAGTTTCAGTCCAGTCCCTGTACCTGACTAGTTTCAGAGGAATGTGTTTTGTTTTTTTAAGCCATACAGAGTCCCACAGTATGAATCATTTAAGCATAAAAAAACATCTAACTTAAGGCATGAAACCAGTGACAAACAGGTGCAGATGATGACGGATGAACAGGCCAGTGATTACTATACTGGTGATGCTGAACTGTATAAACAGACAAGAGGGGAAATGTGGTTGCTGCTGACATAAACAATCAGTTTTTATACTGTAGCTTTCGAAACTTTGCAGCCTGTTGCAGTAAAACATTAGTTCCTACTTCTTTAATTTAATCTACATTTGTAGCAAGAGACACTGTCACGAAACAACTTTAATGAAGTCAAGTAAGTACTGTAAGTCTAGTGGCAAGAAAAACTCCCTGAATTGACGTGAAAAGAAAATCCTGAATGGAACCAGACTGAAAAGAGAACCATATAATGCAATTATAAAGCACTACTCTATTACATCCGTATATTAAAGAGTCAAACAGTACCAAGAATGTTGGAAGGATGTTCAGTATGACACTAATCTTTCTAAAGAAGGCCTGAGATTTAAACATAAACTGTCATCTAGAACTATAACCTTTAAAATATTTCTGCAGGAGAATCCACAGATTACATACATTCAGAGCTCAACAGCCAGACTGGTCTTAAGATTTCAAATCTGAGTGGAGAAGTGGAAAGCACTGTACCTTAACGGCACTCCAAAACTGTTGGTTCTGAAACTGGAATTGTGGGGAAGTCTTGTCATCCAAATAACTAAAAGATACAACAAAAATATATAATGTAAAAGTGTTAGAAGTAAAAATATAAACAAGTGATCACTGATGTTTAGATCTTCTGTACGAGGATGAGTAAAATATGCATAAAAAACTTGCATTAAATAAAATGAAGATTATGTAGACATCTAGAAGAATTATGCACTATTCTGATACAAAATATTCTAATTAATTTTGAAATTAATTTTAAGTACCCAACCATACACAATATAAAATGCAGTGAACTGCTTATATCACTGTCCGTGACCCAAAATGGAAAGATATTACTACAATAAAAGGAAAATTGCACAAGAACAATACAATTAAACTAAAGATAGAATTTCCAGTAAAAAATTAAATAAAAATATAAAATGTAAAAATTTGGAATATAATGTAAAAATCTACAAATGTACAGACCTACAAAGGTTATAATAAAATATAATTAAAACAGAAATATATAAAATATATAAATTGCACAGAATGTACAAAGTGTAATTGTACACTGAACAGTATATAAAAAATATAAAACTATATAAAGGTAAATATATGGCATGAGGGTACGACAGCAGCAGTATAAGTAAAACAAAGTGAAATGATTTTGTGTGCGTGTGTGTATGAGCAGCAGTGATATTGTCCACATTCTTAAGTGCAAGTCAGTCCTCGTTTTATGTGTAGAGCAAGAACAATTTATGAATTTATGAAAAATTAAAACACTCACTCACTCATCGTCTATACCGTTTTATCCCGTGTACATGGTCGTAAGGAAACTGGAGCCTATCCCAGGAGACTTAGGGCATGAGGCGGGGTACACCCTGCACAGGGTGCCAACCCATCGCAGACCGCAGACCACACACACACACACACACACACACACAACGGGCAATTTGGGAACGCCAATTAGCCTAATCTCCATGTCTTTGGACTGTGGGAGGAAACTTGAGTACCCGGAGGAAACCCACCAAGCACGGGCAGAACAAGCAAACTCCATGCACACAGAGACGGGAATCGAACCCGGACCCTGGATGCCGCCACATGTAAAACATAATAATCTTTTTATTTGCCTCATCCTCTTACATGACGGAAGATTTAGGACTTAGTGATCACTTTTTATTTTTATTAGTTTAAAGTCAGAATTCTAAGGAAATCTTCTGTACATCAAATTACACTATTTTATATTTTGATTTTACAGCCTGTTAAAAAGCAATTAGAGCAATCAAAAAAATTTTCCAACCACACACGCATATTGTTAAAACTAGCAGCTGTGAATCTGGCTGGGAGGAACTGGAACAACTGGACGAGTTTCTTTAGCTTGCAAAGCCTTGTATCCATAGAATGTCTATTTGCAACCTGACAAAAGACTACACACCCTGCTATAATCACTCACTCATCATCTATACCGCTTAATCCTGTATACAGGATCATAGTTAGCCTGAAGCCTATCCCAGGAAACTGAGGAGGCGCGGCGGGGTACACCTTGGACACGGTTCCAATCCATCGCCGGGGCACACACACATACACACACTTACACGCTCATTCGCACACACTATGGACAATTTGGGAACACCAATTAGCCTAATCTGCGTATCTTTAGACTGATTGATTAACCCGGGTACCGGGAAGAACATGCGGGAACAGAGGCGGGAATCGATCCCGGACCCTGGAAGTGCTACAGTAGGTGCTAACCACTAAGCTACCTTGTTAGAAATATTTATAATTACCATTAATAAATAATATTTACACAATATCTTATACAAAGCATGCGTTGCAGTATTGAGGGTCTTGTAGAAAACATCAGCCATTTGCATCCCTACCTTTTCGGATAAAGAGGGATGAACACATCGTTGTCCACAGCACTCCTGAGTCTCTGGGTTACAGCTTCCAGAAAAGCCTATGAGGGATCGTACACATCACATTAGATGTTAATGGCAGAAACCATTTACAACACCAGTGCTGTAAAAGTCTGTAGATCGATACCTTCACAGGCTTGCTCTGTTCACCATCGAAAACATTGTAATCCTCCTGGATCCTCTTGCAAAGTGACGTCAGACACTGAGACTGATTCAGAGACAAAGGGTCCCACACAAGCTCCACAAAACCTTGGAGGTAAAACAAGTAAAACTAGTGAATTAATTAAGACATTTCTAAATAAAAAAAAACAGTGTGTAGTGACATTATATGTCATGAGTTAAGTGCACATTCCAAAACAAAAAACACTCAAGATGAACTATGTATATTTTCCAACTTCCACCTGATGTTAAGGTTTCCTAGCACAATTAACCCTACATGTAAGTAGCAAGATTTTTTTTAAAGAATACTCAACATATAGTGTAATCCAAAATCATGTTTAATTTCTCCTTCAGCACAACCTTATTTTTTCAAATAAAGAACCCTGCATTTCAACACTCCATATAATAAACTTAATCAGCTAATTAAACATCCTGAATATTTTCCTGAAAACTACATTCCCTTTCCTTTAAACTAAAAAGACCTGTCTTTTTACTAGAGACAACTTCCAAAAAAATTCCCACAGAACACTTCACCACATCAAATTAAACATTACAGTTTTAAAAGATATTTGCACAGAGCATCCACCAAATAAGTCCATCTCATGCTCAGTCTCGTATAGTCAACTACTGTGCGCGCATGTACTGCTTACTATAACATTATAACCATGTGTGCACACGTGTGTATAGCATTTTTTTATTTTGTGCCCAAGTGTAGTGACTGTTCTTTAGTAAATGTACTGCAGCAACGGCCCCTGTTAAGAAAAAGGTTAAAAAGGCTGTAGCAGTGCAAGAGATGAATCTGTTTAACAACAATGCAACGTCACATTTCTGCAAAAGCAAGTGTCAGAGAGGCTCCTTGTTAAAGATGTCGTCCTACACAGTAGCCCCCCTCCTCCTCTACTCTCACACCAGCTACAATTCTTTTTAAAGGTAAAGTGCAGGTTGATTGGTTTTATTTTTACTTTATATTTTGTATTAATTATTTTTTTTATTAATTTAATTATTAATTATATGTAGTAATTATTTTTATTAAGAATATTTTTGGCTCATGGAACGAATCATCAGAGTTTCTATTATTTCTTATGGGGAAACTGGCTTTGATATACAACTATAACAGTACTATAAGACTTCAGAAGAATACAACGTACTTAAAAGGTAAAACAATTAGCATATTATGTTGAGATTCAGAACTTGAGTTTTACCTCGAATTTTGGGCAGGATGGCCTTCTCCACGGTCGCAGGAAGTGTTTTCTCATCAGCATTCTCGCATTCTTCATAGCCTTGTCCATGACAGAATTTCTCGACAGCAGCGTACCATGGAAGTGCTTCAAAATCTCCACCCTCTGTCTGAGATAAGCATAATGTATCAATAATGCTTTTTTTTCATAAATGTCATATCTAGCACATGAAAAAGATCTATTCCCAAGATTTATATGGCGGAAATACCCTTAACCTATGCTTTAAACTAAATTGAAGAAAAACTGCAGACATTTGACCTTGTTGTGACCTTGACCCTAATAGGATCAAATCCAAAATCCAAAAGGGCAGATGCAGGAACGGATGGACAGACTGTTACTTTTAAAAACACGCCCCCCCGCCACAAATTTAATTGGAGTTTCCTAATTTCACCCACCTCTCCGTTAGGGCACACTCCCATCAAGGTGATAACTACCAATCAGGGAGGGCTTTTCAAACCGTTGCTTAAGCAATGTTGGGGATGGCATAACATCTGCTCCACTGCTTGCATGAGCTCACAAACATCCATGATTGTATACTGTCACCATGATTGATGCGAGAGTGCGGGTATAACAAACCTCATGCCTGAGAAAGCATGGTCAAGCTGCTCTCTGGACTCCCAGCTACAGCATGGTTTTAGCCTTACAGATAATTACGAGATCGCTGGATGATTGTGGCGAATGAACACTTTATTGTTGCACTGCGCAGGAGCCTTGTTAAAAACTCTTTTGAATTGTGAGGAAGGGAAACTGTTTCGAGATCTCTTCATATCACTCAACAAGATTTAGATCAGGGCTCTGACCGAGACGTTTCCAAAATGAAGACGTTTCTTTGTCACAATGGATTTGTGCTTTAGGTCAGTATTGTTATAGAACCTGCATTTTTCAGCTCTGTCTAACAGAGGCCTGCAGGTTTCATGCCAAAATAGATTTTTGTTATTTGGAGCTATCCATGATCGCCTGCCCTGACTGAAGAGAACCAAATCCAGAGCAGTGTGCTGCCATTACCATGCTTTATTTTTGATATTTAGTTTTTTGAATGAGTAGCCTTCTTATACAGTAATATCTTGGGATTAAGGCCAAACTTATCTGTTGTATCACTGTTGTATCAGTGGAAAAAATATCTGACATAATTAATTTTCCCTTGGTTGTGAAAGCATAGGGGGAAAAAAGCAAATCTGTAACAATAACTGAGAAGTAGAGGCTATAGTTGTGTATTGTTTTTTATTTTTCACGGGGTTGGAAAAGCAGTCAGAAATGATGATCAAAAGACAAGGTTTTAATTTAGGTGTATAAAGTAATACTATCTAGAATAAAAAAAAAGAAAGCTAAAGAAAACATTACAGTTTTTCAGACTGAGTTTGAGCAAAGAAGAAAGCTTATGACATGTTTGGAGGTTAATCATTCCCTAGTGCTGTAATGATATGCAAGTGTTAACTTTCTTTGAATCACCCTGTCTATTTATAGAACAATCTTTGCTTTTGAGGTGGCAAAATGATCTGTCAGTGGTAACAAACAAAAAACCCACACATTTATCATGTGAAGTGAGAAACTGTGTGTGGAGTATGATACCTTGAGAGGGTTCCAGTCAATGAGCTGGTGTCGTATCAAAGGAGCCAGGAGTTTAGGAAGACATAAACTGATGTAGGCGTTGGTATAAGACTCTGGAAACGAGACATGCCACTCGTAAAACCTGGACAGGATTTTCTTCACGTCTGAGAAGTCGTCCTGAACATCAGCAAAAATCTCCTCACTTCTCTTCAGTATTTCCTCTGAAGAGCAAAGACAGAGATTCTGCATTAGCATTGCAGTGACAAATCTATGCATATGAGTCACTTTTATAAAGTTGGTGTGTCTGGTAAAAAATAATTTGAGGGTGCGTAATAGATAACATCAAGATGGTTTTTAGAATTTTTGTCTGTCCATTTGTGCACATATCAAGCAAAAACTACTGAATTAATTTTAATATTTTCTTTCATGTATATTTGGCTGAGAGCTTGAGGTAACATAGACTTTGTTTCATCACATTCAGCGCACAGGAACAGAAGATATACTTTAAAGATATAATTTAAATAGAAAATTCTCTTATTTAAAAAAAAATAATAAGTAATAATAAAAAAATTAGCTTTTTGAAAAAATCATTACCTTATATCGAAATTCAACAGACTGCGCTGTATGTTTTTAAATACGATTATGAGTGTGCAGTTGAAATCTACTTAATAAACGCGATCTCACGCCTTCATTCCGTGGTAACAAAATTTTTTGTTCATTGCAAAATTCAACAGATGGCATTGTACATTTTTAAAAAAGCACTTAAGCGAGTAAGTGTGCAATTAAATTCACGGGCACATTTAGTGAATAAATAAATTAGTTTTAAAATAAGTATAATGTGCTGTCAAAAGTTGATACAATCATTTTAATACATAGAATCTGGAGCGAAGACGCACTTCTTTTACTCTGTAATTCTGCCTCCTGTTCTGCTGTTGGTCCCAAATCTGCCGGGACGTTCCCACATTCTTCCTTTAACAGCTCACTGGAATATAATTAGAGATTTATAGATCATGCAACAGTTCAAAGAAAAAAACAGCACGATAGTAATAAGCTGGGCACCAAGAGCCACAAAAACAAATTCTCTGGAACTGTACAAGAATAATATATAAAACATATTCCATCAACTCTTGTTTTTGTGGATGGTAAAAGAGGGCACTGTAAAACACCGCAGTCCAAAATCTTTTTCCATAGATTTTTACTTGAGTTGATGTCTAGTGACTGACAAGGCCACAGCATATGATTTACATTATTTCCATTCTAATGAAACCATTCGTTGAACCCTCATGACCTGCGGATGGTGACATTGTCTTCCTGAAAGAGACCGCTCCCATCAGGAAAGAAATTTGTCATCATAGGAATAAAGTGATTAGTAAAAATAACATTGGACTGATTTGCAGGGACCCTTTGCTCCAAGAAGCAAAGTCGACCCAAATCATGCCAATATAAAGCTGCATAGCCTGACTACACGTTGAAAAGTTTTCCTTGATATATGTTCCTGCTGCATTAAGAAATTAATTTATGCATCATGTTGAGTCGTCTCTCACCTGTCTTGAGTTGTGTTGGTTTTCCCCAGTGCTTCTCCATTGCTTGGTGTATTAGTACTGTCTATAGGAGGACATGTTATAAGATATAAATGATTAATCATTTCCTAATGGAGGACGGGAAATCTTCAAGAGTGCTGTGGTGGATGAGTGCAATAAAACTATAATGGATTCAGAGTGAGAACCATCAGAGATGCTCGTGAATTTCTTAAGTATTAACTTGTAGTTATGACTAATTATAGCTAAAATTTTTATATATGTATGAGATAAATATACATCGATACATTTACGTTGTTTTTTGCAACACCCAGTACATACAGTGGGGTTCAAAAGTCTGAGACCATATGACTGTAAATAAACAGTACTTTTTTAGAATTAATCTTGAATATTTAATATTTACTATTTCTAGGTTCCTCTGTAAAAGGTGTGAACATTGTGATATCGACCAAACTGTTTTCTACAATAGGTCAGATTCTCCTCATGAAGCATTTATTTAGAGGACACTTAGAATTTAATCTAAAATGGATCATAAGGTTTTATCCAAATGTGACTGATCAAGTGCTCCATGTCATTAGAGCAAAAAGGGCAGACACAATATGAGGGGTGTTCAAATCAAACCAGGACTTTTCAGTCAGTCTATCATTCAATCAATCATTCAAAATCAATCAATCAATCAAATCATTCAATCAATCATTCAAATCAATCCCCTGCTACACTAATACACTTATTCGAGCGTTTTACTAGTGCTTGAAAACCAACAAGGCAGAAAGTTTTCTCAGTGTGTTGGAGTCATGATCAGACAGAGTTTTAGACATGAAGCATGATCAGAGCTTCATGTCTAAAACTCTGGCATCCCAGGAACTCCTTTAATACCCCAAAATATGTGAGAGCAAGGTCAGACCCAGCCGAGGTTCTGTAACATGCAAACGGTGTCTGTGAATGGTTGTGTGTACAGTTCCCACAGACAGGTGCGTCTCGTCCGCACGTTGGTGACAATTTATCCGTCAATTTTCAAGAATCAGGAGTCACCAAGCCACCTCAGCTGCAATCGTCATTTACTGACATATGGTCGCCTTTAAAACGTTTCCACCATTCAAATGTTTTGAGAGTCTCACAGTACTGTTGTTGAAGTCTTCTGTAAATGTTCCAGTATGACTCGAATGCTTCTCATACAAAGGAACTGAGTATGTAATAGTATTAAATTAGAAATTTCTGTATATTAGAAGCATCGTCACTAATGCTCTCAGAGACCCTATTTTGTGTAACATGTGCGCGTAATGCAGTAACCATCCACTTACACGTTAACTGCTGGAGGTGTCTAGAGCGTTCCTGTACTGCGTTTCTTCTTTGACACAACAGCGCCTCCGCCTGGTCAATATACAGATTGTGCATGTCCAGCTCCACGGAGTTTATCAGCTGAATCTATAACAATCATAACACACTGCATTAACGAAATCTAAAAAACGGAACACTTCTAACTCACATGTCAAGCCTGGGATTAATCCTGATGTACGTGGTAGAAGGTAGAAGGTACGAGTTATGCTCTCCTGACCTTCTCAGACAGGCACTCCACCAGGTTCTGGGTGAAAGTGTTCATGCTGCGATAGAAGAGGAGCTGGCTGTCAGCAGGATGGTTCTCCAGGTTCTCTACAGCACTCCTCGCGCTCTCTATGTCCTGCTGCATCCTCCTGAGCTCAGCTTCATGAGCTCTCTGCACCTCCTTTAGAGATTCAAGCCTAGAGAGATACATGCAAAAGAAAATAAATCTATAGATTGCTAGTCATTTGACTTATTGGTTAAGACTTGGGTCAGACAGATAGGGGAATTATGATTTGGGAGCATAGGTCCTCAGTGCAGGACAATGTGGTAAAGATCTGCATGCTTTTAACTCAAATTCTGCACTTTGTTTGCAGAAGTAAGTATGTTTGTAAGGACCTAGTTGAGACATTTTTAAGGAATTTAGTTGGCCATCATTACAGAAGACCATAGGTTAATGAGTGATCATGGTACACTGGTATATTTTATACACTGTATGTTAATGATAGCTTGTGGGTTGGTCACAGTCCTCTAGGCAATACTTTCTATTTAAAACCAATCAATACAATTTAAAATACAAGTTAATGCAACACAGTTCATAATATTTAATAATTATATTGTACAAGAAGAATAAAAACATACTTTCCAGTAATTCTCTTCTTTACGATATCAATGCTGACTGGAGAAAGAGTCTTAGGGATGTCAAACATTTTCTTTCGTCTGAGAGGTTTGAAATAATTTCCGCTTTGCTTCTGAAAACAAAAGTAGTAATAGAAAATATATGTCAAGGTTAATACCTTGAATTTTGCTATTCAATTAATTTTCTTTAAAAACAAGAGAAACAAAACAAAAACAATAATAATAATAATAATAATACAACCAAAGAATAAATGAATAAAAGACATTCACCTGGTATCTTTTAACACCTTTTCCAATCTGCTGCTCCTCCCAGAGGTGCTGGTCCTCCTCCTGGCTATCAGAGAAACTCCCTTCGCTCCCACTCCCTAGCGAGGATATTTGGATTTTCATGATATATTTAAACACATTTTTTGACAGTTACTTTTATATATGTTCCTGAGGGGCGATAAAGTCAAACCGAGACTTCTGATTGTAATAACCAATTACAGTTAGAAGAGTGAAACTTCATTTATTTCTCTATATAATACCCTGCTAAACTAATGCACTTATCCCAGTGTTTCACTAGTGTTTGGATACCACCAAAGTAGAAAATTTGAAAAAAATTTAAAATTGAAATAGAAAAAAAGCCATGATCAGGCTGTCTGCTTTGTGCTTGAAATGCTGATATGCTCCCAGGAACTCCTTTAATGGCTTGGACATGTGGAAATCCTTTGGAGCAAGATCAGGACTGTACGAGAGATGTTGCAATAACTCCCAGCCGAGTTCCTGTAATGTGTAAGTAGTGTCTGTGAATGACTGTAGACTGTTACCACAGACAGATGCGTCTCTTTCACAAGTTGGCAACAATTTATCTGTCGATTTTCAAGGATGACACTCCAAGATAAGTCAGCTGTGACAGACCTTCACGAATATACGAACTCCTTAAAAATGTTTGCACTAACAAACTAGCAAACATTTTACTGCGACTAAGAGAGTTTGCACTATGAAATTTCATAAGAAATTTTCATTTGATTGAACATTCATTTGATTGAACACACCTCTTACTTGTAACAAATACAACACAGTTAATTATCACTTACCTAATTATCATCTAAGGAATAACAGAAGAACATGTTTATGCACATTCAACTATTAATTGGGGGTATATTAAACATTTAATATTATACATATATTATTTTGAATGGCTTAAAATTACCGAATTTCTGTAATTCTGTTGCATTAAAAAATCTTCATTTAAGAACAGAAGAAACCCAGAAGAAACCCAAAATAAGCTGTGAGGTCTGTTTAAGGTTTTAATCATAAAGCTCCTCGCATGTGCACTGCTTTCTATCTACTTTGCATCCCTTACCCATTTTCTCAGTCATGCGCTCTCTAAGTGTTTTGGGTTTGGGCGCGAACTCGATCCTGCGTTCATGATCATCTGGCTCATCATCACTGCCATGTTCTCCATCGCTCTCGTCCTGCACTCTGTCTCCAACCTCAACGTCATTTTCTTGATCTGCTTCCAGAGGGATGTAGTCTCGCTGTGCCCTTGCTCTCCTCCTTTGGTCCTTAGCTGCACGGATCTTCTCAGCATTAGGGATGTTAACTACAGTAGGAAAGACCCCATCATATACCGTATCAAAAAACTAGTGATTAAAATCCAATGATGAGACCTGACTCAGTTTACCGGTTTTTGTTTTGAAAGATTCAGTAGAGCTGGAGGAGCTGGAAGCTGTAGAGTTTGTTTCATCATCGCTGTCTGGAGACATGTCCTCAGCGGAACTGCTCTCGGATTGCTCCTTAGGCTTAATGTCTTCCACATCTAAACAGAGTGAAAGTAATCAATGGGTAAGATTCTTGGCTTAGATGAAAGCTCTGGTTATGGAGTCAGTACGCTATAAGATGACATGACAAACCTTGTTGTGAAGTTGTCACCTTAACGGGAGAATATTCCTTTTTGCGAGCCTGGAAGACCACAGCTTTGTTCACAATCCTTTTCAACTTGAAGTCACTCTCGGCCACACCTGCGTTGCACATGGATTTAAAAAAAAAAAAAAAAAAAAAAACGTTGCATACTGCACGTGATCTGTCAGAAAAAGTATCCCGTTTTTGTCCAAATGTATCGTTTATGAGCTCTCAAACTAGGATATATATACGGAAATCATTTCACTGTGCTGTACGGTACATTTAATAAATCATTGTATCTTAATTTCCACTACCTGTATTTGCGATATTATTATCATCACAACCCAGTGCTCTTGATCATAAGGGAGGATCAAGTCACACGTGTTAATCATCATCTAGCCCTTCAGTAATGTTTTCAGGTGGTGTACATGCTCTTGGCCAAACAGTGACTGGAAATCCCAATAACACTGCTGGGTCAATGACGTGCTGATCCAAAACAGGTCTCATCGGATGAGGTGCTGTGGTGCTCGCTATCCAGTCAAGGACAGTTTATAGGGGAAGCTGACAAATTATAAAGAGCAACTGCTGGTCAGATGAGTGCACAATTCACAAGATCTCAGATAGAAGAGGGTCAGTTTTCACAAAGTTCTCTATGACATACACTACATGGACAAAATTATTTGGCCAAACCTGCAACAACATTGTATCCAAATACATGTACTTCAATATGGAGTTGGTGCTCCTTTCGCAGCTATAACAGCTTCTTCTCATCTTGGAAGGCTGTCCACAAAATTTTGCAGTGTTTCTGTGGGAATGTTTTCTGTGCCCATTCATTCTGTAAAGCATTTATGAGGTCAGGCACTGATGTTGGATGAGAAGGCCTGGCTCGATGGGGTTGAGATCAGGGCTCTGTGCAGACCAGTTAAGTTTCTCCACACTGAACCCATCAAACCATGTCTTTATAGTCCTTGCTTTGTGCACTGTCATTTTGGAATAGAAAAGGACCTTTGGTATGATGAAGCATTAAGTTGCCTAACTGAAACACTAGAATTCAATAATTAACATGTTTGGCCTGATACTTCTGTCCATATAGAGTACATATAGAGAACCCAGACTGAGACTCACCTTCTTTTTCATCCAGGAAGCTAAGGGTTTGACTCTTCTGAGAAGACTTTTTGTCTTCTTTAGTCTGAGTGTGAGATGCCTCAGGCTCCTGTGTGTGCTCTGGACTGGACTCAGCGCCTCTGTATGGAGGAGTGTTGCTGGGTTTGGAGCTGCAGGAAATCCCTCTGCGCGCGCTCAGCTGCTTTACACTGTGCACCTCCGCTTCCCTCACGGTCTCACCGACTTGCTCTCCTTCATCTTCTTCACTCGAGTCGTCTCTCCTTTGTCTAAAATTCCTCCTCGCTCTCCTGTTAAACATTCTGCTGTAAATTTAAAAGTCTCTTACTCTTACAGCACACGGAAGCAGACCGTTTCTACTTCTGGGTCACGACGTGTCAAAATAAAAGTCTTTTAAAAGAGACGCTTCATTGGCATGACTGATCCTGTATGTGTATTCGTGTGCTGTAGGTTAAGCTTAGAGAGAATTCTGAAGAAAATAACAGGAATACGTATATTTTTTTAAAAAAAAGAGATAGTACTTAAGTAATGATAAGAAAAATAAAAATACAATAGTATAAAATAGAATAATTAATATAAATAAATATAAATTGATCAGGTGGCATGGTGGCATAGTAATTAGCAGTGTCGCCTTGCACCTTCAGGGTCGAGGGGATCACCAGGTTTGCACTTTTTTTTTTCGCTTCCAACATATTAATTTCTAGAAAAAGGTTAACTTGCTGCCTAATATATCCCACACACTTCCAGCCTCCTTTGTAATGAGGATATTGAAAATGAAGCTACTGTGAAAAGGGGACAAATTATAATTTGTCTATTAGTCTGTTATTTTTTATTTAATGTATGATGGCAGTGTGTGGCAGTTGTATTGTGGAGCAGTGACTCAGGACCAGTTGGATGAGGGGACTGGTGTCTTTGCTCAACTCTTGGTACTGCAGAGCTTTATAATGGTGTGAGTGTGGTTTGCTCTCTTTTAGGTGTTTCTAGAATTTTATTGTATTTTTATCAGTAATTCTCTCTCTCTCTCTCTCTCTCTCTCTCTCTCTCTCTCTCTCTCTCTCATATTCTTCAGGTCTCTTTTAAAAAAAATATATAATAGATCATTATAAGGCATTTTAAGCATATTTTCACTCATATATACAGGATCATATACAATACATATACAATATCAGTTGGTGCTATATTTTACTAAAGTTGTGTGTAAAAGTATGCATAAACTAAACCAAATTAATTAACCTAATAATAATAATAATAATAATAATATAATTTCACAAAGATTTTCTTCATGCTCATGTGTGTATGCTCATCACAAGTTACACGCAAAGCACACACCTGACACAGCTTGAATATAGTGACGCCCACAAAAGTCAATAAAAAATTTAAATGCACAGACATCTGGTAGCATAAAATGAATAATCACGGTAAAAGTCTAAGAGGGAGATATTGACGCAATCTATGCCAGAAATAAAAAATTTAATAAATATTTATCAGCAGCAGCATCATCATCATGCCCTAATGCTTTTACCAGAAAGGCATTTGTTTGGGTCTTATGATTATCCTCCGTTCCCAATTCTTTTGTCATTAACAAATAATTATTTTTATTTGGTTTAATTTGTGAGTTTGTTTTGTTTTGTTTGTTGTTGCTTTTCTATAAGTCGTTCTTAATAAAAGTGTCTGATAAATGCTGGAAACATAACAAAAATAAGCAATTTTAACTCCACACTATATTCCATATATAAAAGTACAGTAATCCGTGCAAATTCTAAGTCAATCAAGTCATATTTTACATTAGTTGCATTAGTAATTAAATACTAATTACATTAGGAATGTCATCTCATGTAAAGTATAAGTTAATGAGCAGTCATGAGCATCAGTAGGACATGGTAATTTTTTCTTATGTGTACTTGATTTATGAATAAATAATTGCTAATTAGATGATGAGGAGGCACGTGAACTATGGAATATATCATATTAAAAAATATAGTCCTTTTATTGTGAGATCTGCCAAATCTTGAGTGATTCATATCTGCGAGTGAAAGTGCAACAATTTACGTCCTACTTACATCCTTTATTTTTCTACAAATCACAGATAAGACCATATTTTGTAACCAATTAAATCGCAGAAGGTGAGTTTTTTAAAACACTTTATCACTTTGTCTTTTTTTTTTTATCAATTTCAATAAGCATCCATCCTTCCATCTTCAACCAGCAGGGAACCCCAAACTGCTACCCCTGCCAAACTGTGTACGCAAAGGAGTAGCGAGTTTCTCACGGATGACTGAGCTTCTCATCCTATCTCTAAGAGAAAAGCCAGGTACCCTTCTGAGAAAACCCATTTCGGTCGCTTGTATTTGCAATCTTGTCCTTTCGGTCATGACCCAACGCTCATGACCATAGGTGAGGGTTGAAACGAAGATCGACCGGTAGATTGAGAGCTTTGCCTTTTGGCTCAACTCTCTTTTCGTCACAACAGTGCGGTAAAGCGACTGCAATACTGCCCCCGCTGCTCCAATTCTCTGGCCAACCTCACGTTCCAATGTTCCATCACTCATAAACAAGACCCAGAGATATTTAAACTCCTTCATTTGAGGTAACGACTCGCTCCCTCCCTGGAGAAGACAATCCATCGGCTTCCTGCTGAGAACCATAGCCACAGATTTCGATGTGCTGATCCTCATCCCTGCCGTTTCACACTCAACTGCAAACCAATCCAGCAAGCACTGCAGGTCACAGACTGATGATAACATCAGGACGACATCATCCGCAAAAAGCAGCAATGCAATCCTCAGCCCACCAAACTGTATACCCTCTCCTCCACGGCTGCGCTTTGATATCCTGTCCATAATAATCACAAACAGGATTGGTGACAGGGCACAGCCCTGGCGGAGGCCAACACCCACTGACAATCGGCCGAACCCTCCTTTTCAGCACCTTAAAGTACACTTTCCCAGGAGAGCTAAGTAGTGTGATGCCTTGGGAGTTGGCACACACCCTCTGGTCCCCCCTTTTAAAAAGGGGAAACGTCACCCCAGTCTGCCACTCATTGGGCACTGTCCCGGACTTCCACACAGTGTTGAAGCGGCGTGTCAACCAAGACAGTCCCTCAACACCCAGAGCCTTTAGCATTTTCAGACGGATCTCATCAATTCCCGGGGCTTTGCCACCGTGAAGTTGTTTGATTACCTCAGTGACCTCGCCCAGGGAGATCAATGCTGACCCCCCGTCATCCTCCAGCTCCGTCTCTGCACAGAGGGTGGATTAGTCGGGTTCAGGAGTTCCTCAAAGTGCTCTATCCACCACCCGAATACATCCTCAGTCGAGGTCAGCAGTGTCCCATCCTTGCTGTACACAGCTTGGGTGGGTCCCCATTTCCCCCTCCTGAGGTGCTGGATGGTTTTCCAGAAGCCTGGTGCCCCTCGAAAGTCTTTCTCCATGGCTTTGCCTCCGCTACCACCGCTGCTGTCCTTACAACTGCCTCTAGAGTCCCACGGAATAACATATCACTGAAGGACTCCTTTTTCAGTCGGACAGCTTCCCTAACCACAGGTGTCCACCACGCCCCCACGCTGTTCGAGGGTTACTGCCCCTTGAGGCACCCAGAACTTACGACCACAGCTCATAGCTGCAGCTTCAGGAATAGAAGCTTTGAACATTGACCACTCTGATTCAATGTCCCCAGCTCCTACAGGGATGGTATTTGTTATGGACAATCCATGACTAGCACAGAAATCCAATAACAAAACACCGCTTGGGTTTAGATCAGGGAGGCCGTTTCTCCCAATCACGCCCCCTCTCCGTCATCGCCCACATGTGTGTTGAAGCCCCCCAGCAAGACTATGGAATCCCCTACTGGGGCCCGATGCAGCACTCCATTCAGAGTCTCCAAGAAGGAAGAATACTCTGAACTGCTATTTGGAGCATAAGCACAGACAACAGTAAGAGTTTTCCCTGGTTCATGGTCCTCAGGCGCAGAGAGGCGACCCTCTCGTCCAATGGAGTAAACTCTAACGTTATGGCACTCAGCCGGGGACTCATGAGTATCCCCACACCACCCTGGCGCCTCACACCCTGGGCAACTCCGGAAAAGAACATAGTCCAACTCCTATCCAGGAGTATGGATCCAGATTTTCGTTTATACAATAATAATATTAATAGCAACTAGTTTTTACATCTTCATACTATTTGGCCTCGCCTTTTTTCCCGTTTTTTGGAAAACACGCGAGTTTCTTCTTCTAAGAACAACAAACGGAATTCAGCTCAAAACAACTAAACTCCGACTCAGGTACAGTACGTTATAATGGATAATATTAAGCTCGTTCAGTGTGTAGAGTGCAGGATGTTTAGACATTCTTCCTCCGTCGTTAGTGGTAATTTTACTTGTGATAGGTGTGTGTTAGTGAGCAC
>JAOTRS010000002.1:7694070-7706210 GCA_028565755.1 Dinotopterus cunningtoni
TCAGTACTCTCTCAACGTGGCGTCCATGTACCTGAAGCTTGGAAGACTTTATATGGCACTTGAGAAGAAAACACAAGAGCATGAGGACTTTTTGTACTTAATTATTTTCATATGACTGTTTACTATCTAAATAAATGCAATCTCTCAGGAACACAGGAACGTTTGACATAAGGCAAGAATATTTTTATTTTCACCCTTTATGTCAAGACCTTAGGAATGAAGGTGGGGTTGAACCTTATAATACTATAGCCATGGTTTCACAGTTTAGCAGTCATTATTTCTGATTGTTATACAAAGTAAAGTTTTTTCCCCATAAAAAAGGGCCTCACCTCTTACATTTTGATTATCTTATTGGGAGAGTGTGGATTAAGGCTACTGGGATTACATTTGATCCTGGTACTTTAAGAAACCCCTGTTCACACCAGTGGGTATCATTAAGGATGTTCGCCCCTCCCTTTTCTCCATGCATAATCAGTTTTCCTTAGAGTGTGGTTTCAGCAGAAAGTTACTCCCCATTTCAAATGCAATGCAAATGAAAGACATAAAGAGAGAGAGAGAGAGAGAGAGACCTGCTTGCACAGTAGGTTTTACACAGGAAATTGTTTCATAAATGGTTACAGATCAATGATCCTCTAAAAGAGAGAGCAAACAATGAGGACGGTTTTTACATGTGATGTACATGATTTTACATGTGCTTATGTGTGTGTATGTATGTATATATGTATGTAAGTATGTATGTATGTGTATGTTATTCTCACTGGGGCACTTGATCAGATACCTTTAGGAGATTACACGAAAACTGAATTATACTGTAGGTACAACAGTGGTCCTTGGTTCAATTATATATTTTAAATGATTTGAAATGATAAATGCACCTTACACATTACCATGTAAAACATACATGATTTAGATACAAAATATGCAGGCTACTCTACAGAAGTCATTTTTAAATTGTAGTTTGGGACACCTTCTCCCTCAGGGGTCTGCGAAACATAGCCATGAGTCCTGCAATTTTAGATTTGAATACACCCCTACATTATCAAAATTATTACAATTGTTATAAAGTTTACATATGTTTTAGACTTTTCAACTGGTCCCTTGAATTTAGTGGGTTAAAAACCATAATGACTCCGGAAGTGCTGTATTATTCTGTAAAATAATGCCACACTGCATAATGAACTATGAGTGTGGATTCAAGAAAAGATGCAATGGCTCTTATTTAAAATAATAAACCAGAAAACACATTATTAATACTACACATTTACCCTTTGTTGAAGAGTTAGGCTAAACGGGGAAGTTAAAGAACACCTGCCTTTAGATCATACCACCAAAGGGAAGGAGAAAGGTGCAATTTATTAGTCCTACTTTTTGGCATTTTTTTTGTATTTAAGTGAGAATGCAGGGATAAGTTAGGAAAAAGAAATCTCTGTCTTAAACCAGGTTTTTAAATTAGTTTTGATAGATGGATAGATAGACAGACAGACAGAGACATACATACAGTGATGTTCAAAAGTTATTACTCGCTCTTTTAAATCTATGTGTTTTGGTCTAAAACCATAACAAAAATCATGGTCATGTGGCTGCAAAATAAGCCCTAATCACCCCCACCACCACCACGCTCGACATCGAGTTTCTGCTGAAATGCTGTTTGGTTTTTGCCACACATGGCATTGGCATTAAGGCCACACAACTTCACTTTGGTAAACTTCACCATCAGATGCAGTTTTGAAAAGTTGTGCTTCTGTGTTATTTTGTAATAAAAGAGACTTTCTCCTAGCAACCCTTCCAAATAAACCATACTTTTTCAGTCTTCTTCTAATTGTGCTGTCATGGACTTTAACATTTAACATGCTCAGTGAGGCTTGTAGAGTCTGAGATGTAGGTCTTGTTTTTTTGTATTTTACTGATCAATGCACGTTTTGACTGTGGGGTTAATGTGCAAGGAAGTCCACTTCTGGGAAGATTGGAAACTGTCTTGAATGCTTTCACAATGAATAGTCATGCTTACTGTGGAACACCAAATTGTTTGGAAATGGTTTTATTACCCTTTCCAGATTATTGTGCATCAACAATTGCTTCTCTAATACCAGTGCTTATGTCTTTCCTCTTGGCATTGTGTTTTCACACACGTGAATGCTCCAGACCAGCAACATGCCAAAGCTTTTGCTTTTATAGAGGTCTGTACACCTCATGGAGATCCTGTGGAAGCAGTATGTGGTGCTTAGTGTTGTATATTATAATTATACCTTATTGTATATTCTTTTTGTCTTTATTTTTGTTAAATAAATAATTGCACAGTGAAAACAACTTATATGCTGTTGTTCATCTGAGGTGGTGTTTGCCTAATATTAAGATTCACTACGATCAGATGTTTTTTATTATGTTTTTACACATAAACACATAGGATTAAAAGATGTAGTACTAACTTTTGAACATGACTGTACATACATATATACATACATACTGTCATGGACACACTAGGCTCCGCCGTCAGTCAACGTCCCCAATCTCCCAAATTCTAAAAGCAGACACCTGAACCTCATCACCAGCACAAGATAAATACCCCTCACTTCCCATGACCCAGCATCTGATCTCCATTACGGAAAAGGACTCCATGATCGGCTACTCGCAGCAATCGTTCTACGCATCGTCTCCTGCCCTCTCGTCTAATCGTCTGTCCTACCTCCGTGTTGTGTTTATCATCCTTCCCATCTGTGATCATCTGTCCATCAGCTCCGGCACCATACCAGATAAGACTCTCCTTATCCACATCTCATCCACAATCATCCCCCTTTCATTATCAATAAAAGCACCCATTCGGATTTTCTGCATCTTTGTCTGTGGAGACACATACAATACAATACCAGTCAAAAGTTGGGAAACACCTTCATTGTTTGTTGATTAGTGATTTATTTTCTATATTCTAGAACAACACTGGACATTTCAAAACTATATAAAAATTATGGCATTAGGTAATTAACTAACAACAACAATAACATGCAATTGTTATTAAGGTCAGTTGTTCGGGAATAGTTCTTGCAAGAATAGTATTTCAAGTGCATTTGCAAAACCCATCAAGCACTGGCTCTCATGAAGGCCATCCATTATAAAGGCTTTACACAGCATAAGTAGCAGACATGTCTCAATATAAACTGTTCAAATAAGATTTGCATATTTCGAATGTCTTTAGCATTGTTTTTAAACCATTAAATTAGAAGGTGTGTCCAAAATTGTGACTTATATTGTACAGTACATAGACTATTGACTAAACAATATTGGGTGTTAATTCAACACTAGGGAATTTTCTGTGTATACCACATCTACACAGAAAATTCCCCAGATACTGTAGATGGATGGATGGATGGATGGATGGATAGATAGACAGACAGACAGACAGACAGACAGATCGGTGCCTTATTGATCTCTAAGTAAATTCAGACAGAAACAAACAAACTTGTAACAAACAAACTTGCAACCGCGATAACAAAACAGCATAAGCATTACACACATATGGCAAATGACAAATGCAACTGAAGGTAATAACAGTATGCTAAAGAAATAACAATGAATAAAATTTAGTAAAAATAATATATAAAAACAAATAAAACAATCTTAAAATCGAAGGAAGAAGAAAATAAAAAGAGATGTAAACATTTAGATTAACATGTCTAAATTGTATATACAGTACCAGTAGTTTGGACATGCTTACTCATTTAAATCAAATTTAAATTCAAATTTGATTTGTGACATGAATGACTATACACAGAATGATATGAAGAAAAAAGCCTACATGACAAAAAAATGACAAATAAAATAATAATATTTTCTTTCTTTCTTTTTTAAAAACTAATTTCTACCTTGCAGAACGATACTGAAGACATGAAACAAATGATGGAATTATCTGGTTTAAAAAGAAAAAAAGAATATTGTTATTTTATGTTTCTTAAAGTAGCCATTGTTTAGCTTTATGACAGCTTTGCACACTTTTAACAGCCAACAAATGATCAACATAGGCTCATATGGGAACTCAATTAAAATTGTTGGAGAAATGTTCCAGGTCATGAAGCTGGATGAGAGAATGCCAGGAGTGTGCAAACCTGAAATCAAAACTAAAAGGTTCATTCTTTGATCAATCTAAAATATAAAATGTGTTGTTTTATAGTATTAAAGCCTTAATTATTGTTTTACAAGGGGGGAAAAAACCTTAAATGAGTAGGTGTGTTCAAACTTTTCACTAATACTGTATATTCTTAAAATGCTGTTTTGGGCTCTTTACAGGTGATCACAGGCACCAGCAGGTCCCGCTAATTCCTCCTGCTCGCTGATTGGTCCACTGTGTTTACCGTGCTGATGGGCCAATTAGAAGTGTAGTTGCATATTAGACCCCGCCCCTCAGGTGTAACCCAAACTGATGGCCTGTCACAGGTATATCCCAAAAAGCAAGAAAAGCGAACAAAACCCGTTCTCTCGCCGACAGCCGCATCGGTAACCCTCATTCCCTCGTTCCTCCGCTGGAAGAAGACGGGTCGGATATACAGTACCAACTAGAAAGTCCAGTCCGACCAAAAACGAGATGACACAGGAGCATGACAAGTAAGTGTGCGTGTATTTGCAGTGAGGAGCTCAGGTCCGTTACAGGACGCGACTCGTCCGGAGCAGCTGTCAGGATTAACGCGTCGTCCTGATCAAATATTATTTTACTAAATTTAGGGGGGGGGGTGTTTGGAATATTTTTTGTTATTTTTTGGAAACAACTGGGTTTTTTTTTTTGTGTGTGTCTAAAAAGTCCGTCCTTGTTAAAGGTGGTTATTTTATCTGTATTAATTGTATATAGCTGCGGTGAAAAAAGTGCGTGAGCTGAACCTGTGCGACTGAGCGGAGTTTCGGCTCTGTTCCACCTGTCGTGTTCAGACCTGCGTCGCTTTCCTACACACACACACACACACACACACACACAGGTGTACTGCACCTGCCGCGCGAGTTCTCCGCGAGCGCGCGTTAGCTCCTTACCGTTTTCACTTTATCTCACAAAACCCGGGTTGGATTAAAAAACTAAAACAAAGATAACTAAAGTACAAAAAAACTATTCTGTTCAGTTTTCTGTCGCTTTTATTACTAAATTAAATCACACTGGCACAAGTTTAAAACTATTTCTCTAACAGAAAGTTCTTACAGACTGAAAGGAATTTCTAGCACCTGACATTTCACAGCCTTTAACTTCTTAAATGCGATTTAAATGTAATTACAAAACAAATTCTTGTTTGTTTTCAATTATAATTATTATTATTGTTTTTTTTTTGTTTGTGTTCACCAGGGTTTTAAAATTTACAGTCCAGCGACAGAGAGTCTGTTGACTCTAGTGAAATCGTACACCTTTTAGGCGTTGCCTGTGTTTTTTGCCCCTGCAACAAATTGTATTTAAACCATTTGTAAATTGTTTGTAACCTTTGACAATCCAAACAGAATTAAAGAGCAGATTGTTCGCTTGTTGGTGTTTGCAGCTTTTTAGGGCTAATAGAACAGCCAAGCAAACAAAAACAAAATTATAGCAGGATATATTTGAAGGGGTATGATGTTCTGGTGGAAAACCTGTAAAATAAAGAAATTAATTAGATTCAGTGTCTATACCAACAAAAGTGCTGTTTACCAGTCAAAACCGTCTCTTCCGACAATATTAGTCAAGGTTTGTTTGCAGTTTCTGTAAACATTTGTTTGTAAAATTTGCCTTTCTCTGGCTTCATTGGCTCCAAGCTCTTTTACGCTTGTCTTGTATGAACGGTCTCCTACCACATTTAAGGCAACGTAATAATAATAATAGCTGGCAAAACAGTAAGTTTACCCTGGCAGTAATAGACCATACATCCTATTTGATTGCGTACAATTTAATTGTCATAGGTGCAATAAAGTGGTTGAGGACGTTACCTTGGAATCCCAGCAGAAACGTTTTTCTCTTTCATTTTTCCACTGGGATGTACTCAGGATACGGTGTAAAGTCTGTCATTATCCATTTCGTGCATGATTAGCCCTCTTGTTTTTAGTAGCGGGATTGCGTTCCCACTCAGGTTTTTATTGTCCCCGGATAACGGATCTATCAGGTTGCAGTGTTAAAATCAAACATGGCTGGAGCAAGAGGGGGTTAAAGAATGGCACAATTAGTTATCAGATTACTGCTAATCCGCGTTGCGTCAACAATTATCCGATAAAGACGCACCAGTGTTTCCATGGCTATGCATTATAATATTGGCTTTGTGAATTACAACCACTTTGCTTCAGAATGGCATTAACGCAGCCTTTCAAATAGTTTCAGTTATATACAGCTTTCTAAATGTATTTGATTATTATTAAACTATTAAACCTACTAAAACTATCATGGTGTCCTTTGGTCTGCAAAGATCTTAACTTTTTAAAGTTCATTAGGAAGAAAAGGAAACAAAACTGTAGTGTGTTGACTGTCTGTTAGAGGGTGTCATTTGTAATCTCTGTTTTCACCATGTCCTGAAGCAATATCTACATCGAGTTAAAGCACCAATTGTCTTATTTTAGTTAAGTAATAGAATTTATAAAAAAGTATGATGTTTAAGAGTAAGAAGAACTCAGGGTTGTATTTTCATTAAAACAATGTTTGGTTGTGGTAAAAGGCCCTACAATGTCAAGGAAGATCAATTTGTCAAGATTCTTGACAGCCACCCAATGAGGAACTGATCTTTGTCAGTCTTACTGGAAAAGCCAGTAGAGCATCTTGTTAGACAGGAAACGACTGAGATTTATTCAACTTACAGAAGGGTTTACCTTAGCTCACAATTAAAAAAAAAAAAAAACTTTAAATGCTTTATGTAAAAGAAGCTTTATGTTCCTTCATTTGTCACTGTCACTTCACCGTTGCTCAAACAAGCCAGTATAACTTTTTCAGTTGAACAAGTCTTTTGTTTATTTTTCAAGGTTTCTGACTGATTTCTCTTTAGACCATTCCTACACATCAGTTCCTTTGTATATACCATCTACAGATAAATAGTAGTGCTGTTTCTACCTCTCATCCATCTCTATATCTCTAACAGTAAACGGGCAGTGCTGGTGCTACAGAATGATCCAGCCTACAGTCAACGACGTGCCTTCACCAGTGAAGATGAAGCATGGAAGTCCTTCCTGGAGAACCCACTTACAGCTGCCACCAAAGCAATGATGAGCATTAATGGAGATGAGGACAGTGCTGCTGCTCTAGGCCTTCTCTATGACTATTACAAGGTAGGGGATCTAGTGCCATTTGGATCAATGCCATTAGGTCATATATTGTATTATTATAAATAGTTTCTTCTTAAATATTTAAAGGAATTAATCAGCACCAAATGGCAAAACCAAAACACTGGACAGCATTAATTGTAAGAAACCAGAGCCTTTTAATACAGTATATTGTATTTAACTGATCATGACAATGCCTGAATGCCTGACAGTGAAAAATGGGATATGTCAGGGCTGGGGCTGGGTAGATACTAAAATCTGAAAAATATGGTAAAATTTTGTGTGCTAATGTTAACTGCAAAGGACAACGATAAATATTTGCACTGTCCTGAAGTACTAAGATAATTAATGTAAAGCCAATTTCTATAAATATGTACAAACTAGATGATTAGATGTGTGCCATTTAATGTGATGTTCCATACTTATATATTTGAATGCAGGTCACTAAATAGAAGTTTGTGCAGTGAATGTACTGTATGTCCACTGGATTAAATAACAGGTCATCTAAAGATAAAGCTGTGTGTAGTTCAGGTTGATAGAGGCTGTGTTTGCCTTCCCCAGGTGCCACGGGAAAAAAGGACAATATCCCAGCCAAAGGCCGACATCCTAGGCTCTGATGTGGATCCCAACAAAAGGTGACGTGCTCTTGTTCAAAGCAGTGGTTATGGATGACCCTTTTGTTATCTTTGCTGTTGCGTGATGTCTGCGTTCTTCTTTAGCAGAAACCTCATGGCTCCTCTCCCAGAGGCCACAATGACATCAGCTGACAACAGGATCCAGGTTCTGAAGGGAGTCCCACTGAACATTCTTCTTCCTGGTAATCAGCTGGTGCAGGACAAGAGAGCAGTGTTCCCCTCACCTGACACCACAGTCACCGTGTCCATCGCTGCTATGCCCAGTTACCCTGTAAAGACTGAGGAACCATCGCATGCTTTCTCTGTCACTGTGCCAAACCCGCACTGTTCTGAGTCTGAGGATCATGCAGTGTCATTCGGGCGTCAGCTTGCCCACAGTCAGTTCAGCCCCAACACACAGCCCCGTACACCAGACTCTACTTTCCCTGAGACCTTCAAGGATGGGGGTCAGGAGGTAGGTTGATGTTCCCATTATATCTTCAGTCACTTATTCACTCACTACCTTTATCTTTGTTCTTCTGTTTTCACACTAAACCCCCTACTCCAATCCCTTAATAACATCACCTTTACAGCTATCCGAGTAGGCAAACTCTAGAGCCTGCTTGTAATGTTATTTGAACATAGCCAGAAAAGCGGCTAGCGTGTTATTATGCCATTGTCTCGCTGGCACAATAAAGTGCTGTGCTTTCCCACTGCATAAAAGCCAGGGCCTTCTCTCTCTGACTTTCTTTTTTCTCTCTCTCTCTTTTAAACTCTCTCCTATGCGTTATTAAAACCTAGATTATGGAGGGGCGGGGGATTATTTTAGAATGCCCAACAAAACCACGCACATAGAGATAGCATAGGGGAAGCTCTCTTTCTGTTTGCCCTGTGGTTGCATGCTTTGGCTGGCTGCAAGCAACGCCACGGCGTGGCTGTTTGCACTGAAGCCAGGCCCTCTCGGACACTCTTTTGTACTCCACAGGTGTTCACGTTCCCAGGGGATCTCCAGTTACGGATGGGATCCATTGCACAAGCGGACTATCCTGCCTTCGACACCGTGTCAGGGTAAGCCATACCCACGATCTCACCACCAAGAAGCCCTCTTGGGAGTAAACAGATTATGCCAGACAATTATGTTAACATGCCCCCCAAAGGATGCTGTGTTATGAGTAAAGCCTACTCGGATGGTCCTCTTGTGGGTGTAAATCTTCAGAAAATATACTTCAAGTTTCATATCTCAGTAAACAGAATAGAAATGTCTTTGTCTTTGTTTTTCAGGAATAATTTTGAGTACACACTGGAAGCCTCAAAGTCGCTTCGGCAGAAGTCAGGTGACGGCACAATGACATACCTCAATAAGGGCCAGTTCTACCCTATCACTCTAAAGGAAACAGACAACAGCAAAGTCCTTCACCATCCCATCTGCAAAGTCAGGGTATGTAGATTGTATATGTCAGCGTGTGTGTGTGTACTGTATGTTTGTATAGTAACATGTGTGATGAATCTATGTAACATTCATACATGTTTTTTACAGAGCGTTGTGATGGTTGTGTTCGGTGAGGAAAAATGCAGGGAGGACCAGCTCAAGCACTGGAAGTATTGGCACTCCAGACAGCACACAGCCAAACAGAGATGCATCGACATCGGTGAGGAGTTTCAGAAGTTCTCATAGCCAGTGGTTCTTTCATGAGTAAGGCTTAGTTGGGCAAACAGGTGTGCTGGAAAAAATAACAACATGTGTAGACCTCAGACACAAGTTTGGACTACAATTCTCGAATCAGAGCAAGTTAAAAACAAATAGTTTTTCATTATGATGGGCCAAGGAACACATTGTGGCTTTTTTAATATAAAATTCCCCTCTCACAGTGGATAATCAAAATGGTATTGCCAGTTTTTCAAACGCATAACACGCATTTCATATATAAGACTTAATTTATGCATATGACGTTACTATAGAGTAGGAACAAAATTAAAGCTCATTTGGCCAAATTCTAACTAAGGCTTTTAGGTAATTCTAATAGCCTAATAGCCTCTGAGAATGCTCTATAGATCAAAGCTGAGAGCCATATTACAGTGGAAGTGGGTGGGGGTGAAAGGGGGTGGAGGTAGAAAGAGTTTAATGATCCTGTTTGTTTACCGTCTACAAACTGTGCTCTGATGAATGGGGGCAGCAGGTAAACAATCATGCAAACGGTCTGAATTGACCTAGAAAAGGAGAGGTTGAAGTTAGTCTGCTAACTCGATTCACCACACAACAAAGATGACAGTCCAGTCTCTTACTACTGAGTCTTTTGATGTTCAAACAAAACTAGCTTCAACTTCCAAGGGATGCTAAATTTGATTAGACATTTATATTACTTTTTATATTAAATAGCAATGTTGGCACTTTTTCTATACTTAGAGGGTTACATTAAGTTGATATATTTTTAACATCTAGTAATCATGTCAAAAAAATTTGCTTCAGTGAAGTGATGTTTTAGAGAACACTGGCGTTTTTTTTTTTTTGTGGTCTTATCGCTGGACTAAGAAATTTTGCTGTCCATGAAAAAAATCAAGAATAGATGAAGCATAGGGGAGCTGGTCCAGTTTTACCTGCCTTGTATTAATAGCTTACAAAACCAGTGGTGGCTGTTTTTCTTCTTTTCTTCTTTATTATATAAACCCTCAACCTTTCCTTGCCTGGTCCTTTAGTGCTAACCTCAGCATTTTCTTCTGTCCACAGCCGACTACAAAGAAAGCTTCAATACCATCAGCAACATCGAGGAGATCTCCTACAATGCTATCTCCTTCACATGGGACATCAACGAGGAGGCAAAGGTAGGCTTTGAAAAAAACATTTCAATTTCTCTTCCTTTAGCTGAAAGTTGAAAGTCCAATAAGTAACAAAATCAAGTTTCATTTAAGAATGAAGTCATCATCAAGTCATGAGATGTCATTGAGCATTTAAGAAAAAATGCAAATGTTGCTTAAGAATCTGTCCATTGTCATTACAATAGGAAGCTATTAACTATATGGTATTTATTTTTAAAAAATGGCTTCACTTGCCAATCGGTAATGAAAAAGAATAAGAGCAAGAATGTGTGTCCTTGTTCCCGTGAGTGTTCTGTCTTTATGTTACGTGGTCTCAAATCAGTTTGAGATCTGTAGGCAGATTAGACTTGAGTTTGTTAGTTCAGGTTACAGACCACTAGTTTGTTAAAAGTTTAGGGTGCAGTAAAATACTTCACTTTTATTGATCTATTTTGTTGCCATATTAGTGTGGTTAACAGACCTTCCTTGCCGCTTAAAATAAACCTGACCTTTAAAAAAAAATGTAGGCCTGTGGAAGAGATTTATACTCAAAATAGACAGTGCAATGTTGGGCACATTGTGATTACTCAAACAATGGCTGTCATTCAGGCAAAACAAACCATGTGCCCTGTTTCTCCTGGTTTGAAAGGTGTAATTAGGAGTGAACATGAGCAAGTGAGTGCTAATCAGGGAATTTCCATGGCTTACATTTAGTTTTGGTTTTAAGTATGTTTTTTGCATTTTGCCTTATGTTTCATATAGTAAAAGAATAATAAAAAAATATTTTAAACAATGCTGTTGGGTCGGACTACGGTGGATACTTATTGTGTGACAGAGTAAAGATGTGTGCGTGTGTGTGGGTGTGTCAGCCTTTAGTTCTCAGTCCATTTCACCTGTCAGCCCTATTGTATGCTAAGGTGATGCGCTCAGAGGAGACGTTTCAGGCGAGACGCAGCTCTGCCCAAAGAGGAATGAGGAAATGTGAAGGAAAGTACAGAAGCCAAGACCTTAAACCTAGCACTGATAGATTATGGAATCCAGTTCAACGAGTAGATCAAGACAAGTCTGGTACAACCTGTCAGTCATCGAGTGGCAGCTTGACTTTTTATATCCACCTCAACTGACCAGTTAAACTTCTTTTTAGCCGTAAATGGTCAGCGGCCCGGTGTGCTTTATAATTTAAAAAACAATCGTCATTCATGTTGTAGAATAATGCATATAGAGGTGTTAAGGAGTCATGCCTAAAATGTGCTTTTGTGTGCTGTGTGTTGTGCCGAAAACCAGGATGTAGATCACAAGGTGTACATGCGGTCATAGGATACTCATCCGTGTGCTCTGGAGTGCTCTCTGTTTGCTGTGTGTATCTGTGTTTATGTATGTGTATGTTTTACTGCATGATAAGCTCGGCTAAACACTATTTCAGATAGTTTTTACTATCTGGATTGTGTGTGTGTGTGTGTCTGGATTCTGGTGCAGAGATATTGTGTTTTTGTACAT
>JAOTRS010000002.1:7711135-7723726 GCA_028565755.1 Dinotopterus cunningtoni
GGACATACTCAATAACATGATTTTTATTAAACTCTTTTCATGAAGTCATCGTAATAGCTTTCTCTCTCTCTGGATCACAGATGAAAAGCGTACCTGTAAAAGTACTTTAACCTCTTTACTGGCTGAACACCATCAGGTCTAGTGTTGACCCCTAGAGCAGCATAAATCCAAAAATAAACCTTCTGACTGTTTATTGTTCTAAACTACACAGAAAAACACACAGTGTTTTAGCACACACTGTTGGAGCATTTCCCATGCCAACCCTTGTAACCTGTTTTAAGTTCAGTGACATAAAAGCTAATGATCACGCACACTAAGCATGGTGAAGGGGACAATGGTTTCACATGCCCTGAAAGTATGGCATTATAATTATGCTAATGAAATTACATTTTTATTTATTTTTACAAATTACAAATAATACATAATAAATACAGTAAATACAGTGGGGAATAAATGAAGATTTCTATATCGCAAATAACGTAAGAATCCAAATGACCATGTACTGAAAACAAGATTTAAAGCCAAGTCCAGTTTATTAGTAAGGGACTAAAGAAATCACAGCACTATTAAATATATAGTGCATACTTTTCCTGAAAATATGTAATAATAATAATAATAATAATAATAATAATCGTGCATCCATGTAGAATTGCAAGATCATAGGCTCTATTCAGCTATATACTGGATGCATGATGATGATGATAATTATGTTTTTTAACCAGAATTTTGGACTGAACAGTTAATTTTTTTCTTCTCTTCTTTCAGCCTTTCTCTCCTGAGGAAGCAGAAGATGGGTAAGTTTGCATTTGAAATATTGCTAATTTAAATAATACTATTAAGTATTAGACTCCAAAAACATGCCATTTGTTGTATTAGCTATGTTAATACAGTTGTTTAAGTGAGTGTGTACATGGTGCATTGCATTGAAAATGTGTTCTCTGAGTAATGCCTAGTGTTCAGGGGATAGGGTTATGATCCACCACAATTAGGGTTAGAATTAAGTGTTAGGATACACACGATCCTGACCAGGATAAAGCAGCTGCTGAAGCTGAATGGATAACTGGATGATGCAACTTTGTCTCTCTCTCTCTCTCTCTCTCTTTCTCTCAGCGGTTCTATGTGAAGGTTTATTGTGTACTATAGGGCAAAAATCAAACCATAGGCAAATCCAGGAAATTCCAGGAAGTCGGGAACAAAGTTTGGAATTATTTTTGGTCAAAGGCTAATGGACTTTTCCAAGAACCGTGCACACCTACTTACCCTGTATGTCTTTCTCTTTCAGCTCAGGAATGAAACGATTACCCTTCTCAGAAGATGAGTTTGGATCTCCCCCTAATAAAATGGCCAGGGTGGATGAACCAAAGAGAGGTGTGCAATGCTTTGCCTACACTTGTTTGCATTTGTGTGCATGAAAGAGGAATGTAAAGGCAGAAAGGAGTGTGCTTGTTTTGTTAACAGACTGCTTTTGTCACCATGGTAGAGTCTCAGTGGGACTTTGCTTCAAGATGCTTCATTACCTAAAACCACCCCATCTCTTCCTGGAATTAGACACTTACATCTTGTTCCCTTTTGTATTTTTATGGGGGAGCATATAGTTTTGTTTTGTTTTTTTCTTTTACACTCGGTGCAGAACAGTGGTGGGATGTTAAGTACACATTAGCAAACACATAGCTAGGTTTCCTACAACCTATGACCTACATTGGAAGGGTCAGTTAGCATTCATGTTGCCGTAGCGTGATGTGCAGGTGAATATGCGTGTTTAAACTGGCTTCGCGCCAAAATCAACACTGCTTTGTGTAATTCCATGCCCTAATACTCTCCACTGTGCTCCACACTGCATCCCCTACTCCGTTCACACAAACAAACCTCCCATTTCAGATCTCTGCCCACTCCTCCTACAGACTCGAGGAAGATGGCGTGAGTCTCGTGGTTTGGGCAGCATCCCTAACTGAAGGGAACAGCATGTGAGGTGCAAAGTCACTAGAGCCAAGGACACACAGAGCAGATCAAATGCTCTCCCCAGGCCACATGAAGCTTTGGCCATAGCAAAGTCCATGATGTAGACTTTTTATAGCTGGTTACTGGCTGTGTTGGGGTTTTTTCCCCCTTGTAAGTCTAATCACAGTTTCGAGAAGCCCAAAGAAAATATGCATGTGTATATTTATGTATATATGTATGTGAGACCAAACTTGACCACATTTTCTTTGGCAATTCCAGTTTTGCTGTATGTGCGGAAAGAGAGTGAGGAGGTCTTTGATGCCCTCATGCTGAAGACGCCTACATTGAAAGGACTGGTGGAAGCAGTAAGTTTACCATAGTGTAGTGTTTTCCGAACATGTCACCACTTTCGGGAAACAATATCATGCTGTCAAAACATGACTAACAGTTTACCATACAGTGAAAAAATGATGCCTTTTTTTCAAGTCACTTTCTGACTCGAACCACTCCTTTATCCATTAAATGAATAAGCAGGAATAATAGAACATAGAATTCAGTGATTTTTCCTTAATCCTCCCCCAGTTATTACTGTATGTACTATATCCGAAGAAACATTGTGGCCCACAGTACAATAGAGTAATCTCCCAACCATTTACCAAGAGCCCAAGAAGGCACAAAGCAGTCAAAAAATATAGAATGTCCCCATGAAATCAATGATTATACTGTAGATACATTTGACTACTGAGCACAGTTCCATTGAGAAATCAGGAAGATGGGTTTGGATTGCATTTGGTACAGTTTTCCTATTATGGCTTAAGACTACAATCGTTCTGGTAGTTTAAGAAAATTCCACGAACACATCTTAATACATGCCCCAGTCTTCACCAGTGAACCAGCTGGGAACCTAATCGAAGTGGAGCTTAATGTTAAAATCTTAACTAAAATTAATTTACTGTTATACAGTAACATTTTGCCGCATTCACCAATATAGAACACAGTTACAAAAGGAATTAATTTATGGCCATACTATCCTGTAATACTATCCCAAATGAGAATCGGTTGCCTTTTGAGTGTGGTTCCTTCCAAAATTTCTTCCTCATAACATCTCAGGGACTTTTTTCTTGCATCACCATTAGGAGTAAAAACCATAACTGTTTTAAAAGTGCTATGCAAATAAAATTTAATTGAATTAAAAAATATATGCTAGTACAGCTTAGTACAGCTATCTAAATAACAATGTTCTGAGTCAGCATCAGATCAAACACATACTGAAAGCAGCCTTGCATGCCTTATGTAAAGTCCAATGGATATGGAATGTGTGTACGATGTTTACCGCTGTTAAGAGAAGGAATCTAGGTGACAGGGCACACACAGTTGGCTGTAGGTATCACAGACAAGGGCTTGCCAGCAAAGCATGCAGACAGTCCAGGACTATGAGTAGCCGCATACCTCCATTTGCTTGTATGTGTGTGTGCGCGTGTGAATGCTAACATTGTAGAAGCACATTACGCTGGTATGAGCTATGGGAACATAGAGAGTAGAATGATAGGCAGGTGGTAGACAGGGAGGAGGGTGAGCTGAATTCGCTACGCTAAGCCCCCTTGAAAATAAGACGACCTATGATACGACTTGGCAACGCACCCATTTGCTTCCGCTTACAAATGTTCCATTAAATCATTGCAGAGGGGTCACATAATTCCCCCGAATGTTTTCAGCTATTCTTTCACAAGAATCTTCAGTACCTTACATGGATTACATAATCTAGTACTAATTCTGAGAAGAAGAAAAAAATCACCTTCTTTCTCCTCCTTCAGATTTCAGAGAAGTATGATGTTCCTCTTGAGAAACTGGGGAAGGTCTACAAGAAGTGCAAAAAAGGGTAAGCTTATTGCACTTGGGTAAGGGTAAGCTTACTCTAACCCATGACATTTTGAACATTGCACCCTTTTTGAGTTGCTAAAAAACTAATTGTGGCTTTTTGACAGGATCCTGGTCAACATGGACGATAATATTATCAAGCATTATTCCAATGAGGACACCTTTCAGATCCAGATGGAGGAGTTGGGTGGGATGGTGAAGCTCACACTCACTGAGATTTGAATGGCCTCCTCCCCTAATATGGACTTGTTTACATGCTTCTGTGTCCATGGCCTTGGAGGTACCTCGGGCCTTCTGTGCACTTCTTATCTGTGGTTTTCTACATGTTGCTAAGACTAAGCTTTTCTCCCCTAAGCTCCCCAAATCCTGTTGTGTGTGTGTGCATCTGTTATGACATGAAGTGTATGCCAAACTATGCAATGTGTAAAATGTGGGGGGGAACATGTATATGCCTTGATTTATAAATCCTGAAATTTTGAGCCATATGTTCTATTTTTGGAATGTAGAAAAACATCTTTTGTTTTGAATATTCTGAGAATCTGAGAAAGAGCCGAGCTACTCCAAAGTCAGATTCCCTTTTAATATTTAATCTGTGTTATAGAGCTTTGAAAACCAATAGGAGATCTGGATATTTAAGGGCAAGAGCTGAATGCATGCAGTAAATGGGGTATTGTTGCTGTTAGAGGGATTTTAGGGCATTCTTACTGGTTTCTGTATTTATACATAAACACTGAGCAGTATTTAGTGTGTACAGCATAACCCCATGCTGAGCAGCTCTATGAGGTACTGTGTCACCAGTGTTGCTTGTATATGTATGTGTATAAGTGCATATTATGTTTCTTTTTTTGTTTCTATATTGTAAAAATGTTTGAGGACGAATTATAATTTTATCCCTAAACAGGTAACATACTTAAAATGAATTCTTTCATGTTTGCATGTCAAAGAGGACATTTCTTCATGTGCATACAAACAAGTGGGGAACAAATTATGTGGCCTAAGTAATATCCCTGATGGAAAAACTAACAGTGCAGATTTTTTTTTCTGCTGGTTCTGGTGCTGGTCAACTAGCAAAACCAGAGGGAGCATAAATAAATAATTTATTTAGTAAGATCTTAAGTGTTTTCATTGATCAAGACTTTCTAAAATCCCGCACAATAGAGGATGATAAATTACTCATACAAGACCAGAATTACAGTACCATGCAAGTCAAGACATGAGTTTCTGAACACAGAATGCCAAGTCACTAGTATTACATTTAGAACCATCAGTAGTTTATTCATTGTCCATGGATCATTGCTTTCTAAAATTTTTGTCTTTACTATTGTCTTTATCAGTCATCCAGTTTGGAGTCTTTTTTTTACACTACAGATTGTATAGTATCAGGGTTTTTTTAAACAGTTTTCTAACTCACTTATCTGCTGATTTTTGTATCAAAGTACTTACCTATATATTTATTGTTATATTTGGATGGGGTGTTTTTTTTATATTGTTCTGCAAACAAAATGCATTGCTATTATAAACTGTTACATGTTAAATGATTTTGTATGGAATCAAAATTATAAAACTATAATGTATTTATGCACAGGGTAAACATGTTTATTTTTCAGCTCCTACAGCACTGTTTGCCTCTTGATCCTTGATCCTACAGCTACATCTTAGATTTGATGTTAAGGTCATCTGGCAACATGTATCAAAATCGAAAAAGTTTCAAATATGCTTTGCTGTATGGCTTTAGCTGTTACCATGTGCACACATTTTCTTTTAGTCGCAATAAAAGCCAGCATGGCTTGGCTGTTGTGATTGGCCATGTGTCGTGTGGTTTTCTATTGGCTGTAGCCAAAGCAGTCGTCCTGGAAACAGGGACTATGATCCAATGGCCCATCTGTCTGGAAGACAGGAAGTGGGCGTGGAAATGGAGTGACTTGGAGGATCCGTGTCCTCAAATACCCCTCTGATCCGCAATGCTATACTGAGCCTTAGAATGTACATGTGACTTTAATACACTTTAGCTACTCCAGGACAACAATTTCACAGAGTGAAAGACTAAAACACTACAAGATTACATACTACTACGACTACAAGACTACTGCAGTCTGACTTCTTATGTTCTTATACCACATTATTAAAACCTATACAATAGACACACAAGTGCATTTTAATGATACGGCAGGACTGAAACAGGCATTTAGATTTATCCTGGACTGTATAATGAGATAAGAAGACTCCTGAGAAGGTTGTGAGTTGAGGTGTGTGTAGGAGGGGAGTTTTTTGTGTTTACAAATGCACTAGAAGCCGTGGGCTGCAGATAAGAGGAGGAGAGATTTGGTTAGAGTTTAACCAGGCAGCCAACGCCTGGACGCCATGGCTCTCTGTGGTTAGCCATCTGCTTTGTGTTTACTACTTCCTTTCTTCCTTCTCACCCTCTTTTGTTACTATTTCACTGTCTATTTATTTCTCTACAGTTTTGTACAGTACATCTTGTATCGTCTTGTTTTTTGTGGTTTAGTGTATCATTGCAAATGAGGGGAAAAAAAGGCAGATAAAAGAAACCATTTGCATGTAATGGCAGGTATAATGGGAATGTAGCCAAGACTTTTTTTTCTGTTTTTATTTGTGTTTCAAGTAATTTATGGGTACACTGTGTCTTATGGTGTACTTGTGTCTTTTGGAGGGAAGGAAGGGACATGAAGAGTCATCTGAGAAAGCAGCTGCTCAAAGTCTTTTCTTGTACACACCCACTTCCTGTTTGTTTAATGCATGAAACATCTATAAGACAAACATTTATTTACCACTACTACAACTACCTCTTTGTAATGTGATAATGAGCTGAACATAAGGGGTTTTCCATAATGACTTTGTTTTCTACCTGTCACAAAGGTGACACATGGCAAACAATGCAAAGATGTGTGAAGTGTAACTTGCCGGTGTTGGGTGTGGGTGAATTTGTGATTCTCATCACGTTGTTCTTCAAATGAATGAGCCAGACAAACAAGTTCAATCTACAGTACTACTTAAAGTCAATATAAAATGCTGGTATTAGTCTGATCATTATAGAAATGTACTGATAGTGCTTCTTGGAATGATCTAAGCACCTCCTCCATACAACTGACACACCCAGTATCTTTTATGCCTTTTTTACATTAAAGTCTCGATTAGCAATTCCTAAAGCATTACATATAAACTTACCTGACCAAGCAGCACTAATCTGACTTGATTTTAGTAGACTTGCCTGCTTAAACACACACTCTGCAGGTATTAGGTCTCACTGTAAAACTGAAGTAGTTTAGGAGAACTCTAAACTACTCTGAACAGAACGAACTTTGGTATCTTTCTTTAAAAATTAGTGACCTAAATTATTAAAAAAAAATAATTAATTATTACATTTATTTATTAGTAATTTAATTGTAATTTAAAAGTTTTATAAAATCTCAATTAGGTCTCTTGTGACTCACATTCTCCACCACTAACAGCGGCCAAAAAACATCAAACAATCTAATATTTTATGTGACCGCCCTATGCTTTGATTTCGGCACGCAGTGTACTGGCTAATTCATGTGTGAAAATGATTCCTCATGCTCCAAGATCTACTCTTTAACAGTTTAATTCCTGGAATATGCCTGAGCCATCAGGAAAGAAAAAATAACATTTATGTGATAACCTTTCATTCAATACATTGAAGTCATCAGCTGACTTAATTTTTTGCCACATAACGTTGCTGGGCCTAGACCTGACCAACTGAAGTAAACCCAGATCATAACACTGCCTTCAGAGGCTTGTGCAGTGGCCACTATGCATGATGGGCGCATCGCTTCATGCTCTTTCCTTCTTACCCTGACGCACCCATTGCTCAGGAAAATGCTCAATCTGGACTCATTGGACCACTTTATTTCCATTTCCACTTTTCTCCATTGCTCCAACAACCTTGATGAAAAGTTTACATATCCTTAAATCTTTGACCACATCAAAAACACACAGGTTGAAACACACTGGTTTAAATGGCTATTAAAGGGAAGTTTCCACACCTGTGACTCATTGTAATTGTAATTAGTGTCTGTGTATAAATGGTTCTTAGTTCATGAGGTAATGCACTATGGGAAAGACAAAAGAACTGCCAATGGATCTGTGCAATAAGTCTTTATGCCTAAACAATCTTCCTAGCACCCTAACCCTTTTAATATTAACTCACATTAAAATGTTTAGAAACTCTCCTCAGACTCATCTTTCATTATTATTACATACGTTCACAAATCAGTCATCATAACATCAAATCCACTTGCCTAATATTGTATTGGTGGCCTTGGGCCACCCATCAAGGCATGGACTCCACAAGACCTCTAACAATGTGCTGTGGTATCTGGCTCCAAGATGTAAACAGCAGGTCATTTAAATCCTCCAAGTTGTAAGGTGGGGGGCATCCATGGATCAGACTTGTTTGTCCAGGACATCCCACAGATGCTGGATCACATTGAGATCGGGGGGGATTTTGTAGACCAAGTCAACATCTTGAACCCTTTGTTATGTTCATCAAAACATTCCAGAACAATTTTTTTTTTTGCTGTGTGGCAGGATGCATTATCCCACTAAAAGAGGCTGCTGCCATTAGGAAACATCAGTTTTTGTGACTGATGTGTATTTATTCTAAAAACACACACACTTTTTTCTTTAAAAAGGTGTACATCATTTTATACAGTCTTGTCTCGATCTTGGGTTACCAAGACTCAAATTATTTTTTCAACACCAGCAAAGTCATTATGAACTGCTGTAATATTTCCATAACAGTAAAAAATGTAAATGTATATCTCTGCACTTGGAGTTATATAGTAGCTATAAATTTCAAATGTCTTGTTTCAAGATATTTGGTTATCTTAAAAATAATATGGCACAGGTTTGTGTAGTAACATGGCTATAAGTTGTATGAGATGTCTATGTCCTATGTACAGTATGTCCTGTGTAGTTATTTGTAAAAAAAAAAAAAAAAAAAAAAAAAAGGTAATACAGTATGTGCAAAGTAGGTAAGTTATTGTAGTTCTTTCAAAAGAAATTCCCTATTAGGTTAGAAAGTTAAAACCACCAGCAAAATAACACATATGGTCTTTTTGCTATGGTCTTGGTCTTGAACCCAGCATTATGAAAATCCCAGGAGATCAGCCATTTCTGAAATACACAAACCATTCCATCAATGATTCCACATACACAATTAACACCTATTTTCACCCTATTTTGATGTTTAAACTGAAGGGCTGATACCAAAGTTCGTTCTGTTCAGAGTAGAGTTCTTTTACAGTGAGGCCTAATACCTGCAGATTTTATGCATTTTGCTGCTGACACATCGGTAGCAGTAGATTATTACATACTGTAAAAGGCAAAAAGGAATGAGTGATATATTGTGTGAAACACATTTTTGCAGAAATTCTATTTTCACAAGCATCTCCCCTACAATTAATATTTGGTGACTCCTACTCTAATGGAATTAACTGGGGACATCTGTAGATCTTCATGCATGACTTCATATACTATATGATGAAATGCAAAGATACAGTTGTGCTCAAAACTTTGCATATGCAGAAATAAATTGTTAAATGCTGACATTTATTTGGATAAATGCAAAATAACTTATTTCTTATTTTAATTGGTCACATGAAGTCATTAATTATCATTGTAGTTGTATGATGCCTTTTTAAAACCTAATGTTAAGTGAAATCATCCAAACAACCCTGATTAAAAGTTTACATATCCTTTAATCTTTGACCACATAAAAAACACACAGGTTGAAAAACACAGGTTTAAATGGCTATTAAAGGAAAGGTTCCACACCTGTGACTCATTGTAATTGTAATTAGTGTCTGTGTATAAATGGTTCTTAGTTCATAAGGTAATGCACCATGGGAAAGACAAAAAATGGATCTGCCAATGGATCTGTGCAATAAGGTAGTTGAACCTTATAAAACAGGAAAAGGATATATTAAAAAAATGCCACTCAATAGTGTTTAATCTCTGATAAAGAGGTGGAAAATAAGAGGTTCTGTTGATACTAAGCCACATTTAGGTAGACCAAGAAAGATTTCATCCACTACTGCCAGAAGAATTGTTCTGGACGTATAGAAAAACTCTCAACATCGAGAGGAAATCACAAAGACATGGACTAAAGACACAAAAACAACATCTTTTTGCCAGGAGAAAGGCATTACTGCACCCATGCCACAAAAATGCCCACTTGCAGTACGCCAGACAGCACCTGGACACGCCTACAAAGCCTATGGTGAAAGTCAACAAAGCCTGCGGTGAAAAATACATCCCCACTGTAAAGCATGGTGGTGGATCCCTTATGTTTTGAAGCTGTGAGAGCTCCAGTGGCACAGGCAAGTTAGTCAAAATTGATGGCAAGATGAATGCAGCATGTTATTAGAAAATACTGGCAGACAATTTGCATTTTACAGCACGAAAGCTGCGTATGGGATGCTCTTGGTTGTTCCAACATGACAGTGATCCAAAGCACAAGGCCAATTGACCCTCCAATGGCTACAAAAGCTGCGCATGGGATGCTCTTGAATGTTCCAACATGAAAATGATCCAAAGCACAAGGCCAAGTTGGCCCTCGAAGGGCCACAGTAGAAAAAGGTGAAGGTTCTGGAGTGGCCATCACAGTTTCCTGACCTTAATATCATTGAGCCTCTTTGGGGAGATCTCAAACGTGCAATGCAAAATAACCGAAAGATTTACAGGAACTGGGGCATTTTGTCAAGAAGAATGGGCAGCTATACCACCTGAGAGAATTAAGGACCTCATGTAAAATTATTACAAAAGACTGCATGCCAACATTGATGCTAAAGGAGGTAATGCACAATATTATAAACTTTTAAGCAGGTATTATTTTCTTGGTTATTTCTTTATATGTTTTGTTTGGCGATTGTACCATTCTGTTATGCCATAAATATGAAATTGAGTCCTATGAGAAATAAAATCAATTTGGGTTGCCTTCTCAATCATGTTTTCTTTAAAAACTGGTACACATCTTGCAAATTCTGCCAAGGTATGCAAACATTTAAGCACAGCTGTAAATGCAGACTGAGCACCATGTTTTTTTTAAAGTGGAATTTATTGGGATTGTACATAGAATTTTTTTACTCTTTTTTTTACAGTTTATATTTTTGTTTCATCCATGTTTGACAAAGCAAATTGTGCATTTTTAATCACAGTCCAAAGACTGTTAGTCAATTTAAAAATTGCTCATTGTGTATAATTTTGTGTGTGCTTGTACACTACAGTAGCTTGGCACCCCATCCAGGGTGTACCCTGGCCTGGGTTGACAAAAGTTCAGTGGCTGTTCTAAAGTAGATTGTGGCATAAAAAAAAAAAAACTTCCTCCTTAACAAACATAAGTGTTGTACTACAGTACTTAGTGCATAATACAGTATTATATTCATAAAGCAATGACATAGCTTCATACCTTTTGTCTTTTGCCCATTTAGTCCTTTTCTTTTCCTCTTTTTCTAAACTTCCTATCCCGTTAAGGTCATTGGGGCATCATAGATATTTTCCACACCATCTCTCTCCAATCTTTCACAGCTCTCTGGGAATCATTTATGCTCAGATCAATCCTTTCTCTGATGTTGTCTTGCCATCTCTTCCTCTGTCTGCCTCTCCTCCTGCCTCATAGTACAGTGCCCTGCAAGAAGGACTTTGCAAGCCCATTCAATCTTGTGACATGTCTGTGCCACATAAGTTTCCCCTTTTTTAATCATGGCTAGGGGACCATCATGAAGGCCCGTGGCTTTAGTCATCATTTGACAGACTTTTACATTTGTCAACTGTTCAGTGTAGGAGGTGCCTAAGAGTTTTCTGTAGCCTTTCATTTACATAGTTTGTTTCTTCTTCTGGAGCTCAGCAGTGAGAGTCAATGTTTCGCATGCATATAGAGCAGGCATCACTAAAAGCCTAAATGATCTGGACAGAGTGACAGTTCTATCCGGATGCTGATGCTTCTCTGAATAAATGAGAATAATTAATCTAATTTAAAAATAAATTTAACGCTTTTTTTCTATTAATTTAGTGATTTCCCTCAGGGTAGACGCTGTTATACGCATTACTCAACGGAGCGGTGCCAAAAAAAAAGCCTCAAGAAACAGAGCATGGCCTACGAAAATGCTCTAATAGCTCGGTTGGGAGAGCATTAGACTGATGATCTAAAGGTTCGATTGTGGGTTTCAGAATTTTGCAATACTAATTCTATATTTAGGGCAGTGGTAACTTAAACGCAAAAGGCTGTAGGTTACTAGATTTCTGATCCAAAGGTCGAGGGGGTCGAGCCCAAGCACCACCTAGCAGCCAGTGTTGAGCCATTGAACTAGGCCCTTAACCCTGCTTAACATCTGCTTCAGGTGTGCTAACCCTGCCCTCTGACCCTAGCTTCCTAACTGGGATATGCAAAAATTTTAATTTTCTCTTTGGGATTAATAAAGTATTGTAAAAAAAAAAAAAAAGAAAGAAAGTAGACAAGGAAAACTTCATCAAAGGTGAATGTATACATGTTTATAGCAGTAATCTGAAGTACCATTATGAAACAAAACACTGCTTGTTTGAGTGAATGTATCTGCAGTTGTCCGAGGTGAGTGTGTGTAAAATAGTAAAATACCCAAATCAAAAGCCTGGTATGACAGAGCAACCAGAGTCCTTTCACACTCATTTATAGTCCAGCAGCATATATATATACTCAGCAAAAAAAGAAACGTCCTCTGACTTTCAACTGTTTTTACTTTCAGTAAACTTAATGTGTAA
>JAOTRS010000002.1:7723826-7737130 GCA_028565755.1 Dinotopterus cunningtoni
AATTTTTTTGTTTTTAAAGATGCAGGTAATGGCAGTGTAATTTATATGAAACAGTTCTTTGAAAACCTCATCATTAGTTTGTGTCTGAGAAAATTTTAAGGCTTTGAACATGTGTTCTTGAAATGGTAGAGTGAAACATATGTATTAAGAAGTACAACTTTGTTCATACAGATGCTGTCCAAGGATTGCAAGGCAGACATGGGGATACGGTTTCTTCTGCAGTTACTTTCTAGCTACAGAGGCATTCGACTAAAGTAGTCTGTTAATGTCCTGATTTAAATAGTAGCTAGTAGAGATAATGCCATTATTACTGTACATGTCCTCATAAAAACAGCAGGTGATTTTTATGACTCACAATCACTGTAGTCAAGGTTGAGTGAAAAGATATGGTCTCGTGCAATAAGAACACATAACTGCTGGCTATGTATTAAACGATAAAATAAAATGAAGTACAAGACCACTGCAAGTTTTATAACCCACAGAGGAAATCAACTCGCTGAATGTCCAAAAAAAAACCATGTGAATTGCACAATCCTGTTTTTAGACACTTTACATAACATCACATACAGTATTAGTCACAAATACTTGGTTAGTGGATTTTTTTTCTTCACATATGTAGAACATTTTAACAGATTTACCTGTCTCTGTGCAACCCTAACACATACAAACTAAAATCTAAATATAGCAGAATGTTGAACCTTCCTTACTCATAAAGCACCCTAGTGAAACCTGAAACCTGATTGTTGAGTTGTTCAAAAGCTTTATGGGAAATTGGATTGGATCAGTTCTATGCACAATTGCTTTGAAAGTTGGCGTCATAAACATGAACATAATGAACAAGCGCAACTCAGGGCAAACTGTTTTCAATTTTGTGCAATGCATTTATGTTGTTTTAAATCATGCAGGTTTTAGCGTGCATCTATGCGCGCCTCATACTTTAGGACGGGACATGCTGACGTTCAGCCTTACACCAAAAAAAAATCACTTTGCCCTTTCACCCATATACACACCCACAAGAGAAGGCGCGAGTGTGGGAGTATCGGTATATCAACATGTCATCAGGAGTGCTGCTGCGACTAAGTCCAATTGACACTTTCCAGTGTGTTTGGTGACCACTGAACCACAGGCAGTATGCTAGTCTATACTTAACCCTACCAGGAATAGTGCTGCTCACATTTCCACTGGCCCCTGTGCAGCTCCACAGAACAGCACTGCACTACTTGGTAGGGGTGGGGATGTGAGCGACACGACCTCTCCTCCAGTTTCCATGTCCCACTTATTTCACCACCATTGCTCTCATATCATATCATCTCATATATTTTCCCGGACATTCCCGGACTCTGCTGTTGGCACTGTGCTTGCTCCACTTTGGTGTGGTTACGTGACTCAGGAAGAAGCTTGTCCTCCTATCAACCTCCACACCTCCTCAGTGAGCTGACTCAGGCACATCCAGGAAGTAGAAGTAAAAAACAGGATGATAATTTTGTTTGCTTGTTTTCTTCCAGGGTACCATAGTCTGTCTTAATTACATACTTCAGAAGAGTAGTAGATGGTGCAATACTGTCCCTAATTTGGACAATGCTAACAAACAAATCCAAGTAGACAGTGCAGAAAATCAGATTTTTTCAACCCCCAAAAAAAGTCTAGCACCCAGTTAGGTCCATAAGTATTTGGACAGGGACAAAACTGTATCTTGTATTTAAGCGATTTAGGAAAACGTTGCATTAACTTTTTAGGAATTTTTATAGCCTCAAAATTAATTGGACAACTGGCTAATAAACACTTATTAATGGCCAGGTTTGGGATGTTTAGTATATATTTCATGTCAAATTGAAAGGATAGAAGGTCTGGCATTGATGCCATTTGGTAGCTGTTTATGGAATATCCTAATTTGCAGTCTTAAGAGGTACCAATGCAAGCAAAGAAGGCCATCATTAGGCTTAAAAAACAATACACTGCAATCAGAGATAACAGAATTGCTGTAAATTGAGTGGTAAATCATCAATTTGGTACGTCTCTAACTCACACTGTCAGTGATAATAAAGAAAGGTAAAGTAGAATGAACATATATTACAAGAATTAATAGAAGAAGGATCCTGGCACACTATAACACACTATAACAGTTGTCTAGTACACTGTTGTATATAATAAAAACATGATCCCCAGATTTTGAACTATTGAACTTCTTCAAGTTTACAAATTGCACTTTGTCTTGAAGGTTTAATTGAACATTTGATGTCACAGCTTTTATATTGCATATCTTGATATGTTGATTTCAAATTCATTGTGATAGTGTACAGAGGCAAAACTGTGAACATGGGACCCTTTAAAATACAGAGGCGCTTTTCTTTATGAATAGGGTTAGGGACAGAGGGACAGAGTTCAGAGACAGAGTAAGAACTGACAGGGTAAAAAGAAACATTTGTGATGGAGAGTATGTGAAAGATAGTGAACTTAGTCCTATAGCAGATACCTGTACACTGGTATGGTATACAAACAAAAATAATAATAAGAAAATAAATAAATCAATAATATTTTTTAACTATAATAATCAGTCTACAAAATTCTGCTATGAGCTTAATTTACTCCAGAATTATTTAAAGAAAACAATATGCTGATGGAAAAGGTAGGGCTCATATCTAAACCATACTACTGTACATCATGAACAACATGAAGAAGGCAGTGTTATAGCATGGGCACATATGAATGCCAATAAAACTGTCACTGGTGTTTATTAATGATGAGTGACTGCTGGTAGAAGTAGCAGGATTAATTCTGGGTATAGAACTATGTTTCAGCCAAACTGCTGAATGCTGCAAAATTAATAGGACAGCTGGGTGATGGAAATTTTGATGGATAATCACCCAAGACGTACTAAGCAGCCCAAAGCAAAGAAATTAAATGTTCTTACAGCGCCAAGATTAAACTGAAGGCAGAAAGACCCAAACAAGCAGCAAGTAAATTTGGCTGCTGTAAACTCCTGGCAAAGCAGCTTGGAAAGGAAACTCCAGAAAATCAGCATTTGGTGAAGCCCATGGGTTCCAGATTTCAGGAAGTCTTTGACTGCAAAGTTTTTGTACCCAAGTATTAACAATAATCTTAATATTTATACTTAGATTAGATTGTCCAGCTACGTTAAAGGCTGTGAAAAATGGAAGGCTCAATTGCTAAACGGTTAATGGAACAACTTAAACCAAAAAGTCGACATTTCAGTCACATCTTAATGAGTTAATTTCAAATTCATCGTGGTGCTGTACAGTGGCAAATATGTGAACAATGTCACACTGGATTCTTACCTCTTCTTTCCATCTTTCACATAAGATATTTTAAACCAGTATCTACCATAAATAGAACTCAATTTACATATGCAGTCTTTAAAGTGACAGTTTTATGGAATATCAATTCTGATTAGTTCTCTGATTAGTAAAGTTATTAACTGAAATGTTTTATTGTCTTGTGTCCTTGAAGAGAGAGAGAGAGAGAGAGAGAGTAGGGAAGCTGGTGAGGGGACTATTTATAGCTGATGCCACTGCAGTGATGGGAACTAACTTGTTTCATGGAGATTTCATTGCATTCAATATTTTTTTTCTTTAATAAAACAAATAAACACTACATTTATGTGTCAGTGGGTTGAGATTTAGGAGAAATGTCAATGAGTCAAGATTTAGGTACGGGGCAAAGGAAACTCTACTTCTCAAGTGTCTAAGTGTCTCATCTTCATCTTCTATACCACTTATCCTGTACAAGGTCATGGGCTGATGTGACAAGTTTCCTGGAAGGATAGCAACATGAAGACATGCCCCTTTATAACATTTAATGAAGAAATATTGCTGATAGATTTGAAATTAAATAGGGGAAAAAACAGGAACATCTGCAAAAGATAGGGATAAATTAAATTAGCAAACACATTTCTAATTCATTTAGACTTTACATAGGACAGCGGTTTGAAAAATTGTGATCACATGATTTCTTTACATACTTAGCCTAAATAAACCTCCTTCAAAACTTTTGCTTTCCAAGGCAGTGGGGGTGGCGGGTTTGGGATGGCTGGAGCCTATCTCAAGAGACTTAAGGCACAATGCGGGGTACACCTGGACACGGTGCCAATCCATTGCAGGGCACGTGCAGAGATGACAATTAACCTAATCTGCATGATTTTGGACTGTGGGATCTATTGCAAGGCACACACATGCTCATTCACACACTACAGGCAATTTGGGAACACCAATTAACCTAATCTGCATGTCCCACCAAGCGCAGGGAGAACATGCAAACTTCATGCACACAGACCCGAGAATCGAGGTGCGAGGCAACTGTGCCACCCTAGCCTTATTATAATCTTTGTTATAGTTGTCATCACTGTTACTATAAATGATTGATTAATCTGTTGTGCTGCAACCATCCATTGTTTATCTGAATCTAGTTTTTGAATTGGAGTTCCCTTTCTTGCTTTGTAAATGTTTGTGCAGAATTACTCTCACTCATTCATCATCTAAACCACTTTATCCTGTTATAGGGTCACAGGAGGCCTGAGGACGGGGAACACCCTGGACAATCCATCGCAGGCAGGCAATTAAGAGATGCTAATAAGCCTAACCTGCATGTATTTAGACTGTCGAAGGAAACCAGAGTACGTGGAGTAAGCCACAATGCATGCACACCCTGTTTACACAGATCCAAGGCAGGAATCAAACCCGGACCCTGAAGGTGTGAGGCGACAGTGCTGAGTTCCCTATCTTGCTTTTGTGTGCAGAATTAATAAATAAATTATTAATCAAAAAATCCTATACGATGAGATAAATACGTTTTAAAAAAGCATTTCTGCCCATCGTTCTTCCCTGTTTATGAAGTTACAGAAGTTTAATTTTGCTCCCAGAGGTGTTGTAAAAAGAAAAAAAAAAATACAAACAGGCGCCATGTACGACTCGTGCTTTTCCTGTTACAGCTGACCCGACCGCCCAAACCTAGTCACGATTACTCACGACTCAAGGCTGCTGTGACCTTTCGCCCAGTTTCCCGGCACGCGGTTCACAGGGTTTGCTCTGACACCGCTGACTCCCCCTACACGCCCATCCGCACCCTACTTCCGCCAATCGTGCCGCTGACATGTGCTGATCACGCGTCCTTTCGCAGGCTATTGGTCGAGCGGCCACACATGCTCGTTTTTTATTGGTCGCATGTTGCCACTCGCCAGTCTGTTGTGAATTTTGTTTTTCTATTTTTTTCCCCTCATGACTTGTTTTACTCAGCTGAGCCCAGAGCTGAGTGCTAAAAGCGAATTGAATTCCGGTCGCAGTCGTCACTATACGGGCGTCAGTAGCAGGGACTTCTTTGTTCTGTTGTTCTGTGATATTTTTGTTTAATTTATACACATTTGGAACACATGTCAACGCGACTATTTCCGAATATGGAGGAATTATCTCAGGTAAAGAGCAAATAAACACATTTTTACCGGTGTCATTGGTAATTATTATTATTATTATTATTATTATACTTTGGTTGTTTGTTTGCTTCTGTTGAACTTATTAATTTACTTATTTATTATTATAACTATCAAATACACTTCTGACCCAAATTAAATCCTAGTGTTATTTACTGTTTTACGTCTTCTGTCTGCTTTTTAATTTAATTAACTCGTATTTGATTTTCAGGGGGTTTACAAAAAGGTTCCTTAGGTGTTTTTAATATGTTAAAAAACTTGCTTTCTGATTGGGGAACCATCTAAAGAACACTTGATAAACCTTTGTAAATGTAAGCTCGTATTTATAAACCCTGAAAAGCAAATACAAGTTAAAGGTTCTATGAAGAACCCTAAAATAGAAGGGGTTCTAGCTTTCTGATTGGATTCTACTTAGCTGTTCTGTGAAATACCTTAGAACAGAGGGTTCTCCTAAGTAGAACCCAATCAGAAAGCTAGAACCCTCTGTTCTAGGATTCCTTATTGAACCTTTAAGGGTTCCACCAGAGGAACAAAGGGGACTGTGGTAGACGGATCCTTGGAGTGGTTTTAGTAGAAAACAATTTGACGTGATGACTAAGTTGACTTCTTAGAATAAGCTGAAATCTCAGCTTATAATTGTAGCACTGTTCACCCAGCATGTCTGTAAACAACTCCTCTTCAGTTGTTTGTCTGAGAGAGAAAGAGAGAGCAGGAGAGTGAGTGTGTGTGTATGAGTAAGTGTGTGAGTGAGTGAGTAAGAGAGACGGGGAGGAGCCGGATTGAATCATAACTGTTTTACACATCGGGAATAGTTGGATCCTGAAGCACAAAGGACTTTTTCGCAGGAGCATCCGGAAAGTTGTGTTCATGGTTATATTAAGTGTTTTTGTTCCTCTCAGGGAACTCAGATGGACATCCACAGACCGTATATGGACAGGAGAAGGCACGACAGTGAGCAGTCGTTATGCAGCATGCCAGAGTCCAACGATCTGGAGGCGGCCGAAGCCCTGGTCTGCATGAGCTCCTGGTTTCAGTCATCCCAACGACCCGGTAGCTTGAAACCTCGTCCTCTGACCCCGGCCTCGGATTCCTGTGACTCCCTCCTGCATTCTGAACCCCAAGAGAACCATGGAGACTTTGTTTCACTCTCCTCATTGGTAAGGAAGCTCAACAGACAAAGCCAATCTTAAGGAAAGCATAAGTTGTGATTGTTTACGAGCCTTGTTTCAACTCAAAATTTTCCCACCTAGAGTTGAAGGAATACCTTGTGGCCTTATGATGTGTGGAGTAGGGATCTTTACAGGGTCGATTTGTTTGCTTGAACTCCATGATATGGCTTTATGATAGCCAAGACATGTGGTACTGTTTAGATAAGCCTCCTCTGCTAGATGAACTTCAACCTGACAGTACGCTTGTAATTAATTACTTAGGCCGTGTAAAATGAAACATGGACAGTAAAAAATGTTTTTGTTCTGTCATATAGCAGTGTACCAATGTTTCAGGTGTGTAGACCTGACTACGTCTTGTTAATATTTTGCATCTTCCCTTTTTTGTTTTTCAGTGTATGACGCCACCTCACAGCCCCAGTTTTGCTGAGACTACCGCTCACATCCCAGTGCCCATCTCTCCCTGCCCTCTGAAAAAACCTTGCCACAGTGTCCTCAGTGCCAGACTCCAGCAACCTGCTGAGACATTACCTCCCAGGTGGTTTCCCACCACTGAGAAAAATTCCTCCCAACCCTGCAGAGCCATGGCTACCAGCGTCATCCGGCACACAGCTGACAGTTTAGTCTACCAGAACATTCCACAAGATGTCCAGTGTCAACAATCAGCACCTACACTAATTCAGGCACCAAAACAGCCAGCACAGACAGAGATTCCCTTACCAGCATCTTCACCCTGCCAGTCCATCAAAACCAGCGCCATATCAGAAACGTGTTTGAACAGAAGCAACCAGTTCACCAGTGACAAGATTGCTTCCAAATCCAATTCACCACTTTCCACAGCCAATCCACCCATAATATGCCAGATGTTCCCAGTGGCTCAACCAGGACTTATTTCAGCAGCGTTTATCCAGAGTCCAGCCCAAAAATCTATTTTGCCACAACCAATTTTCGTTGGTTCTTCAGTCCCACAGGGTACCGTGATGCTGGTGATGCCTCGGGCATCAATGGCTCAGACACCGCAGTGCCCTCAGCAGGCGGTTGTGACTGTGGGCAACACAAAACTACTGCCTCTGGCACCAGCACCTATTTACTTACCCTCAGGGCAGAGTGGCACCACGCAGTCAGAGTTCTCCCGTAGGCGTAATTATGTCTGCAGCTCCCCTGGTTGCAGGAAGACCTATTTCAAGAGCTCTCACCTCAAGGCACACCTCAGGACTCACACAGGTAAGGAAGAATCATGTTTGCTGGCTTTCCGTGTTGTTATTGTTTACACAGGAGTCGGAAAGCATGTAATATTTCTCTAACCAACCCTGTTTGTGTCTGTTCCTGCAGGCGAGAAGCCATTCAGCTGTAACTGGGAGGGCTGTGACAAAAAATTTGCGCGCTCTGATGAGCTCTCTCGTCACCGGCGAACACACACTGGTGAGAAAAAGTTTGTCTGTCCTGTTTGTGAAAGACGCTTCATGCGCAGTGACCACCTTACTAAGCATGCTCGCCGTCACATGACCACCAAGAAGATCCCCTCCTGGCAAACAGAGGTCAGGAACCTGAACAAGATAACAACAGCCAAGGCTTTGCCAATCAGCATGCTGTTACCGGCCTCAAACTGAACTTGTACTTTAATCACACAGAGACTCTATTGGAATGACATTGCTGCTAATTCTAATGGACAATTGTGGACATGCACTGGACTCTTTTTTTGTTTTGTTTGTTATTTTCCAATCTGCTCATTTTGTACACTTTGCAATGAACACAATGTTTTGTATACTCACTCGTTATAATCATTTATGCACTCTTTTTTTTTTTTTTTTTTTTTTTGCCAAAGTCTTTGTATTATGTTTGTCTTAATGGTATGTGTATGTATAATTACAATTGCATTCTGTGGGAAATAAATGGCCTATTCCTTACTGCCTAAATCCAGGAAAATTATGAAAACTCATGGATCTACTTATGGATAATTATCTGAAATGCGCTAATGATATAATTTCTTTTATTTAATACTCATTTCCAGTAAACAGTGATACATCAATATTCAGTTTGTTGTGGTTATTTAATTCTGAGTGTGCTGCTGGTAGGTCATCTAAAGAAAGTAAACAATACAGTTCTCATTCTAACAGGAAGTATAGGCTTAAAAAAAGACATCCACTGTGATGATGTGATGTTGAGTGTTTAATCTGTGAAGCTCACCCTTTTCTTCGTCATGTTTTTTCCTGCTCAGTTGTGCTGACACTGATCTGGATCATTTCCTGTGTGCTTTGTGAAGTCTTTGACTCAAGACCTGATGTTTTACATTCAATATGAATACAGATTAAAGATTGCTCACAGCTGGCAGGAGAGCAAATACTCATCACACTGGATTTTAATTTGGAGTTACAATCCTACAACATGTCATATATAATTTATATGATATTCAGTTGTTATGATATACAGTTTAAACGAGAAACTGCAATGAGAATCGACAGCTTTGGTTGTGGGATCTCAAATTGTTTTGGGATATGCGAAACAAATCATTTCACTGTGCTGTAAGGTACTGTACATGTGAAATAATTGAATTTTTACACATATATATATATATATATATATATGTAGTTTAGTCATACAAAACTACAATACTATTAAATTTAATTATTTCACTACAAATGTTTATGTAGTTTTTATTGTACTCTTATAATCCTACCCAGTTGAAAGCCATGGAAAGGATAAAATGATAGTTTTAACAATTGGATGTTTTAATGCATGTGTTTTGTTTTGATGGCTTCAAGTTGATTTAATTAAGCCTATAATTTGTTAATAAAACTGTTCTTGTGTGGTTAGTTATAGTCATGTGACCCCCCTAAATTCTTTTTTTTTTTAAATAAATAAACAAACTTTTTTTTTACAATTCGACCACTAGTTAAAGGCCTTACTCAAGAACCAAACAGACATTGAGGGTTTGAACTCATGACCCTCTGAGCAAAAGTCCAACATCTTAACCAGTAAGCTAATACTATTTTAGTTAATACTGAGTATTTCTTAAGTCTATATTTAACTTCAGATTTTCCATACGACAGGTCAGTGCCTGGTGTTTCTTGGTTGCAGCATATTTATTTCCAGCACACATTTTGGTAAAAATATAAAAATTATCCGACTACATGCATACTCAATTAAAAATTCTCATTTTCACAAAAATAAGATACAAAGAAAATGTTTGCTTGAAAGTTTTACTTGTAAGAGTAATCAACTGGTAAAGTTCATTGTGATATTTGTTGTTTTATCTTAAAATAATCTAAATAATAAAAATAAACTAAAAAGAGTGTCTTTCCTTAGAAAAACAAAAACAATGTAATCTACGTAGGCATCATGTTAGACACTGCATTTTTTCACAGTTCTGATTTTGATGCTTTTCTTGTTTCTCTTTGGTCAACCATAACAAGCAAAAAAACCCCAGTAACACACCCAGTAACGCTGTTGTTCACGGACCAATCGAATGACGTGGTTGACTGAAGCGTTAAGAGGCGCGACCAATCAGATTTCAGAAGAGACACCCGCCCCTCTTCATTACTCACCGTGTTTATGAGCGTAACGGTCAGTTCTTCAGGAACAGCGACACTCTGTGGCCAGATCCGGTCAATAAACTACATAATGGAAGAATATGAAAGGAACCCTGGTTTGTCTGCATGGGTTACTGCATGGGGTTACATATTCCCGCCATGCCTGGTAGGTTTCCTCCAGGTGCTCCAGTTTCCTTCCACAGTCCAAAAGTTGGGTGGTGTTTCCAAATTGCCTGTAGTGTGTGATTGGGTGTTTGACTGTGCCCTGCGATGGGTTGGCACAATAAAATGTAATGTAATGTAATGTACTGTAATATAATATAATATAATAGAATATAATGTAATGTAATGTAATGTAATATGATAATATTCTTTATCCTGTACAGGATTGCAGGGGCTTGGAGCCTATCCCAGGAGACTATTTCATGATACTCTGGGCACGAGATGGTGTACATCCTGGTTAGGTTGCCAATCTATAAAATCTATCGCAGGGCACAGACACACACACACACACACACACACACACACACACACACACACACACACACACACACACAACGGGCAATTTGAGAACGGTAAGTAATTTAATCTCCATGTTTTTGGACTGTGGGAGAAAACCGGAGTACTACATGGGGTAAACATGCAAACTCAATGCACACATACCCGAGGCGGGAATAAAACCCCCTAGAGGTGCGAGGACACAGTCCTAGCACTACACCACTTTGCTGCCTATAATATAATATAACAATCTAATCTAATCTAAAATAATATAATATAATTCAATTTGCTTAGTGGTTTGCATTGCCATCTCACACCTCCAGTCTGTGTGCATAAAGTTTGCAAGTTCAAACTTTGTGGGGTTCCATAAAGTGTGCATAAAGTTTGCATGTTCATCCTGTGATTTGGGGGTTTCCTCTACACTGACACTTGCCCTGTGCAGTTTCCTGAAATTGGTGACAAGGTGGATACACCTACAAGGTGCAACCACCTTGTCAAAATTGTATGTTAGAACTTGATAAAATGTTGCAAAACTATCCACTCTTTACATCTATTACATGCATAGTTTCCTGTTTTTAAATCCTATTGTTTTACAGTCACTCAGATCTCTCATGGACATGATTCACCTGCATGTTGAGTGCTCATGATAATCAACTTCAGTTTCAGTTTAATTTAATGACTTTATATAAATATTTACAGTATTTGCAACAACAACAACAATAACATTAATAGAGCCATGATGAATCATAGTCTTTTTATTTAATACTTGGTTACATTTGAATGCAAGTACATTTGTACTCAGGTGGATTTCAGATGGAGGATTTCTAGATTTACTGGAGTAATATTCAACATCCACAGAGTATCTCTACTTTCACTCAAGTAAAGGATTTGTGTACTTCATTCACCACTGCTAATGCGTTTGCTGTGCATGCACTCAAACTGGTGTGATTAGCCATTTAGCATGCATGCTATAACTGGAGCAATGAGAAAACTAGATCGGAAAAATAACTCTAATAAAAGCTTAATTATAGCCCAGGCCCATTTAAAACCCTGTCTCTACTTTAAATCAGCAAGCTTATAAAACGATATAAAAAGGATAAAACGGTCAAGAGTTCCTTCTTTTCTTTAACCAAGTGTAGCTTTGTCTCCCTGCTGGACAGCTGAGAACAACAGAAAGCTAATAAAACTGTCTTTCAATTTTTGTTACCTTGGCTAGTGTGGCATTCCTATGAACAACAATTGTCTGTAATAGTACATAAAGAATGGCAACTGTACATAAAGAATGCAACTGGTCTAGTTCTGGATCTGGTGTGATGTCACATGCACAAGGTCCGGCAAACAAGCAAACCTGAAAGGAAAAAGGCAAGGATGGAACGATAGAAAGAAGTTGAAACTATTGAAATTGAAACAATCAATTTATTCTCGCTCATAGCCAGATTTTTTCTTGTAGCAGTATGTGTTGTTCCCATTATTTTAGCATAAGGTGAAGACAGGTATGATTTAGTATATTTTGCATATGCTAGTATGCACTAGAGGTTGAGAAAAGGAGCCTTAATATAGAAACTTATCCTACACAATGTTAATGTGCATTCTACAAGGCTGAAGAGCACTGCTGAAATGGAACTCAAACATACATTCCAGCCATGCAACTTTTTTTCACTGAAATTAGTTCCCGAAAATACTGAATCTTTTATCCCATGTACCATAAATCATGATTTAATCTGATTTAAGGCTTTGCATCCAGGTGGAGCATAAATACTAGACAAAACAACAGAAGTACAAAACAAGCATTTTGAAAAACAGAAAGACACAGTCAAAGAGATGATTTATGACAAGGCAAGATTTGTATAAAATGACATCTGTATTTTGCATTAAGATACTGTCTGGTTTTTGTAAAGCAACTATTTCCAAATTACACCCAAGACATACTACATAAGAATTATGCTACCCAAACTCTCTCTCTATTGCACTCATCAAGTCTTCTTCCAATGGATCATATGACACAGGCGAAGCCAGCGAAACATCATCACAAATACCAGGAACACTGTAAAAGAAGAAACAGATTTTTAGTTGAATTTATGAATGGTTCAAATCATGTGAAAGGCGAAAAAAAAAAAGATGTAAAGTATGATGTACGAGGGGTGCTTAAACTAAACTGGTACGTGTGCTGAAATTTCTTGTGAATTTCCCAATCAACATTGTATTAGACTTAGGCAGTAAAGCATTTGAATGGTGCAAACATTTTAAAGAAGGCCGTATGTTCATGAATGAAGACCCCGGTTGGGGTGGCTGAAGCCCACTTGTTAACATTCACCAAATGGAACGCCTGATTACTGACAATTAATGGATAATTTGTTGCCAACCTCTGGAAGAGACACACCTGCCTGTGGGAAGTGTACACATTACAGCACAGCAGTGGTTGTCAAAGTGTGGGGCGCGCCCCACTAGTGGGGAATACAGACATGACAGGTGGGGCGCAATGAACGGAAGGGAATTAGTGGAAAATAATAGGAAATTACCTATTCTAATTCATGCTTTTCTTTACTGACAATAAAGATCGGACACTCGAAACTAAACAATCACACGCAAAGAACTGGATCATTAATACAAGTAAATTAAAATAACATCAGAGAAAAAGTGGAACCATAGTGCAACAATAACGGTTTAACG
>JAOTRS010000002.1:7767021-7777707 GCA_028565755.1 Dinotopterus cunningtoni
AAATTACAAAAAGAATACAAGAATGTTTAATATTTTGAATGTATCAGAACTGATGTACTGTAATTACATGCACAGCTAAGTTTTGACCCCACAAAAAAAAAGGACTGACCAGCATGTGTACTTTATTACTGTCAATATGTTTTCTGCAATAAGGAAATTAGACAATGTTCTGGTTTCTTAGTAACATGGCGTGATAATGTGTCTCCCCCTTTTCTCTATATCTATCTTTCTGAACACTCCAATAAGCTGATTTGATTGGACGTGGCATCACCAATTCCTCAACAACGCATCCTGCCACAAAAATACAAATAATATACGTATCTTTCACACACCAAACCCTGTGATCCTTTGCCTTATTCAGTGCTTGCATCACGATCATGGAAATGTGCACCCTAGGTCTTTTGCTAAGCCACTGAGCCTCTCCAGTGTGTGAAAGAGATTAATGTTAACCCTGCCTGAGCAGGTCTCTTCCCCGTTGCTAGGTCATCATGGTATTAGTTGTGTGTGTAGGACTGTGAGTAGAATTTGAAACAGTGTGTGAAGAGATGATACTAATTTGCAACTCTCACACAAAACTGTGACTCGTCAACCAGCACAGGCTCTTAAGGGTGCCAAGTTAACTCAATGCGCTCACAATATTGCTTATGCAAGTGGGTTTATACTCATGCTAATCATGGGATCATTAATACTTAAAAGAGCTTCACTGTTCCTGTAGCCTTACTGATGCATTAAAGTGGATACTCTTTAAAAAGACTGGATTGTGAAGCAATATTACTATTTAGGAGAATACTTGTTGTTGGTCTTTCGGCTGCTCCCGGCAAGGGGTCGCCACAGCGGAATATCCGGTCCGCACTACAACTTGGCACAGGTTTTATGCCGGATGCCCTTCCTGACGCAACCCTCCCATTTTATCCGGGCTTGGGACCGGCACTGCATCCAGTGGCTGGGAATCGAACCCGGGCCTTCCGCATGGCAGGCGAAACATCTACCACTGAGCCACCAGTGCCCTATTTAGGAGAATACTATTAATTTTTAAATAAGTGGTGAACAAATATAGATATGGCATAGAGCAGAATTGTACATTGTCTATTTATGTTGAATGAACCTGATATTATTATGACTGTTTTTTCAGTACAGAAAAGCAAATACAAAGTCAACTAGTTCCCACACACACACACACACACACACACACACACACACACACACACACACACACACACACACACACGCAATCTAGAGGGAAGATGCTTTCTTTATAGCCTTTGAGATGTTTTTTTAATAAGGTACTTTAAGGCAAGGTGGGATATTCGATACTAACAAAGTCTCACACTGACCATTACTCACAAGTCAATTCTGCAACGAATCTTAAACTCATTGCTGTTTCTGGAAACCTACTGAGCAGACTTTGCCGATATAACTACAAAACAATCTCTGCACAGTCTCTAAAGTCTTTGAAGCAATATTAAATCCAGAAATATATTAAACCCCAGCCTGGCTGTCAGCATATACCTCTATAGCTCATACTGCTTGTTTGATTTTTACTTAAAAAAAAAAAAAGCCAAGGCCCCATGGGGTGGGCGATGGTTACTGCCTCAGCAGGATTGTTTGAGTTGGTATGAATGCCCTTTGGACAGTGCTGGTCTCTGCTTCCCACACATACTGAGCACTTAAGAGTCAGTTTAGCTCTTCTGTCACAGTGTTATTCTCTGAACCGCCCGTGCTGATTTAAGTCTTAATAAGAGCGTGGTCATAGGATCAGTAGGAGAAACTGGGGTGCCACAGCAGCACAGCTAGTGGGTAAAACCACTTCAGACTCGAGGGTGGTTGTTCTCAAATGCGAAAAAAAGTAATAACCATCTGTGTGCAATTTAGAATATAAAAAAAAAAATACTAATAAAAACACCAAATACTTTATTTGCTCTTTCATGTGTTCACCATCTTCTGGTACATGCCATGTACCTTCCCAAGTACCTCATAATTATGCACTAGTATTTCCAAAATATCATTCTTATTTCACCATCTGCTCACGTTTTGTTTTGAGGTTGGCTTTCTACATCTGCCCAGCTGTCAGTATTTGCCAAATATTGAAAAAAAAAAGTGTTCTGACTCAAGAATCAATTCTTATAGATCGCAGAGCCATATTTCTTGTCTCTCTGTGTTCGTAATGTTTTCCAGGATTGTTCTTGCCCGATTGTTGCGATGGATCATCCTTGTCTATGCCTTTAGCAATTCTATTTCTTTTGATCAGTTTCTTTCTTTCTTTTTTGTAGTTTTTATCCTTTTCTTTCTTTCTTTATTTTCACAAAAAGCCATAATAAAGCCACTCAGAACTTTTCACCCTCTTGTCTACAACTCCCACACATTACATTTGCATTTTTCCCCCAGGGAAGACTTGGAGGCTGGCTATGCATTTACGGCTGGGAAATACATGCCTCATAGCACAGCATGCATGCCAATTAGAGACCTACGCTCATGCAGAGCCATGCCATAGTCAGTCTCAAATGTCTTAGGACGAGCTTTGCTGTACTGTAGGCCTGTCTGTCTGATTTAAGGAGAATTACATGATGCATCAGAGGTGACTTTCAACTCAGGTAAAAGCAGCAGGGTGAAAAAAAAAAACAGTTGACATGTTTTATTCTCCTTGTTCTAAAAGGATTTGTGCTAACATGTGGCACTAACATTTCAGTTGCATAGGACGATTTACTGTTACCTGCATAAAACTAACTCCTATTTGCTGTGTCCTGTATACATCCATTTTGAGCCAGGTGTGTGTGCAATGTCCACCGTACTTCATTTAACCAATATCACACGAGACGAATTGTTGTACTGAATATACTGTACGATAGAATAGTCCTGCTGATATTTAGTACAACAGTGTGAACCCGAGTGTAATATTGCTTTTATAAAGCAATTCTACAAATGCCGTTTGTAATCGACAGATTGTGATTTGTATGTTTATTTAGGCAATTATTTGGCTGGGCAAAAACAAATTGTTCCCCAAAACTGGAGTGGGACTTGACTGTTGCTAAGCAACACAAACAATGAGCATGTTGGGAATATAGCAATAAGCCGGTGACCAACAGTACGTGTAGTTAATGTTTGTTATAACACGTGAAGCAAAGTGATACATATAGTTAAACGCCACAGAATACATGTCCAATCAGATTACTTGATCAAAACTTACTGTTGCATGAATTTGAATATAAAAGATTCATGCTTCAGAGCATGTAAGAACTCACCTGCTTGGCCATGAAGACTGGCTGTTGTGGCTGAGTAAAGAAAGCAGGTGCTCTCACAGGAGACTGAGGGTGTCTGGGCAGAGGCCTGTGTGGAGGAACTGGGGGTGGAGCCTGTAACCCAGCAGCTACACTTAGACCAAGTGTGATGGGAATGGGGTGACTGATGTGGAGCGGTTGGCACTGAGCAGGGCAGTGAGGAAACCGTCGCAGACTGTGAGGGTGGAACGTAGGAGGAGGCAGAAGAGGTTCAGCACTGAGATGACAGGGCTAAAGACAGAGAGTGAGGGCATGAGGGAGGGAGAGGAGAGGGAGAGAGGGAGAAAGAATCTGATGAATGCTTTACTTCATGAGCTTTTCTGTTCTGCCATGTACAGTCATCTCTCCGTATTTGACCTTTCCTTTTTGATGTTTAACGTCACAGTCAATAATGCTTCATGCTGCTTGTTTTATGAATGAGTCTGCACACATGTTCAAAGTCTCTCTGCCTGCCTTGCACACATGAACGATGTTTATAGTGTAGCACATTGCTGTTTAATCAAAGATTTGTTTCATCAAGGGCAATTCGACTCAAATTTGTAAAGGTCCAGTTATATAAAATTACTCACAAGCAAAGGTTTGCAGACGTACGCAATGGACCTTACTGAGCGTTGACAATAGTCACCTTAACTTATTAATTAATGAATTATTGTATTTATTTATTTATTTTCCATGCCATTTGTCCTGTATAGAGCCTGAAGCTCATCTCAGGTGACTCATGGGGACACCCTGGATGGGGTGCCAACCCTGTGTAGGTCACAGGTGCACACACTCACCCAATCATAAACTACGGGCAATTTGGAAACACCAGTTAGCCTACAGTGCATATTATTGGACTTGAAATAAGAGTAAAAAAAAAAACATTTATTTCGGCTGCTCCCATCCAGGGGTCGCCACAGTGGAACATAAGATCATCATGCAACCTGCCACATTTTTCTATCCGTGCTTGGGACTGGCACTGTATGAAATGGCTGGGTAGTTTGGTGTGTGGCAACCACCGAAGGTGAGGCTCCAACCCAGATCCTCAGATCCCCAAACTAACAAGTTAGCACCTTTGCCACCTGAGCCACAAATCACAGGGAGAACATACAAACCCAGATACACAGATTAGAGGTGAGGTTTAATTCCCAAGCCCTGGAACAGTGAGGCAACAGTTCTAACCTCTGAGCCCTACAGTGTTTAATGTGTATAAATAAAGCAATTTGAAGTGGTTTTGTTTAGTAGTGGTACCTCTTTTGACCAACGGCTTCTATGTCTATTTGCCTTTCAACATTCTGTTTACTGACTTTAAAAAAGTCAATAATAATACTTAATAATTTACATAGATTCACGCAAATGCATTAGCAACAAAAATCTGCTACAGAAGCCACTATGGTTCATTTTTAGAAAATTGTTGTTAGTTTGATCAGCTCTGCTATGGTATTTTTCACACACTCAGTTTTGTCTTCTGAAGTATGAGCCATAACATTTAAACCCCAAACATTAAGACCAATCTTTTGTGGGTTCCGCTCGTGCGACGGGGCAGCTCTAGCCCCTCGAGGTATGACTCTATAAGATCTTTGGGGTTGTGGTATGGTGTCTGGCATAGGAAAGTTAGAGGTAGTGGATGCTTTGGGTTCTGTGCGTTGCGGGGTGGAATTGTTTGTCTAGCGCATCCTATGGGTGCTCATTCAGATTGAGATCTGTGAAATTTGGAGGCCAGATCAACAACTAGAGCGCTTTTCTGTGGGATCGGACCGGATGAGCTGGCCGGATTGCTCGCACAGATGAGCCATAGATCAAGGCAGTGATCGCTCAAACAGTTAAGGGTTACTGATCAGAAGGTTGGTGGTTCAAGCCCCAGCACGTTTGAGCTACCACTGTTCGACCTAGAGCCTTTCTTGAAGTGATGTGTTTCATGGCCTACCCCTGTGTTGCGTTGTTACCCCAACCTCCCAACAATCTGGTCTACGCAAAGAAAATTATTTCACTGTGCTCTGAACTATATGTGACAAACAATGCAGTCTTGCAATTATGCAATGCAATCAAAGATTGATAATCTTGATTTTAAGGTCACGAGTGGTCGTATAAGCATTTCACTGCATATCGTAGTGTGTATGAATGTGTATGTGACAAGTAAAATTTGAATTTGAATATCAGTGTATGAGTGTGTATGGATGTAAATACAGAATTAATCCTACTTACCTTATCTAACCTACAGCTAGCAGTTCTGGATGGGGATTTGTGTTGGGGAGAGTCTCTATACGCAGGTTGTGGGTGTGACGGACTGGGTGTTCTCCTCCATCCCACCGATCTACGAAACAACAGTTAAATAGAAGAGAAACTGTAAGAGTAACCACCTTTAACCTAGCACCAACATTTGGGGTATTTTACCATTTAATGTACATAATATATCAATATGCCAATTGGAGCTGCAAGTCTTTTGGGTAATATCTATATCAGCATTATCTATGTGGATTTAGAATTTTGTGCCTATTCTTCTCTGAGAAATTGCTCATACTCTGTCAAATTGGATGGATGCCTCTGAATGTTTCTCTCTTGTTGGAATAAATATATTACTTCTGCTCGCGTTTGCCCCACGTGGGAGTACCATTTGATGATTTGAGTTTCTAGGAGAGAACTTTCGCTTTAGTTTAGGACTTTACATTAGGACTTTCATCTACTTGGTCTCTGACTGAGGAAAGTTATTGGCTGACATTTTTATACATAGTAAAGTATCTAACCAATCACGGATGAGACTTCAATGAATTCTTGGAACCAATCATAACTTATTCTGGGATTTAGCAGAAAAGATGCAAAGCCAAACATTACCTAGGAGTCACTGGTCTGTTGGCCTGAGACAGGTTCTTTTAAAATTTCCCTGTATTTGGCTCCATCCATCTTCGCCCTTAACCCTGACTGGTTCCCCGCCCCCCACTAAACATAATGCTATCCGCAGCCTGTTCAACTAAGGTGATAGCTTCATGGCATATTTGCCCAACTTCTTTTCAGATCCAGGTTTAACATTATCAAATATGATCTGTGTATAATTATGCAAAGCACTGTAGCATACAGTATACTCAGTTTCTGCCGAATCACACTATACACCTTTTGCCGTGTTTGTGGCCATACCTGAGCTTCTGAATCGTGCTCTTCTTATTAGTAAAGAGCAGCTGGAGCAGAGTCTTCCTCTTCAAGCAGATGAGCAAGCCAGCCGCAAACAGGCAGAAGACAGTGACCAGGATGCCTGTGGTGATGGCCCGACTATCAGCTGACGTCACATAGGACAATACACACATTAATACACACACATGTGCATCTAAGGTACAGCACAGCACAGAGGGGAGACAAACAGATAGCAACCAGTCAAAGGTGGGTTAACTCTTCACTAAATTCTGTGCCAAATTAGTACTGGATCTGCAGCAGACTGCCTTTTTATCAGGTGTTTTGACATAACTATAGGGCAAGTCTCTGACTACAGCGTGTGTGTGTGTGTGTGTGTGCCTGTGTGAATAAAATAAGATGTAAGAATTAGACCCTTTTAAAAAACAATAATGCAGGTTCAATCAGGTTTAATCTTCTCTCAGATTCAAGAGAACTAGTGGAATATTTTAGTGTATTCCTATTTCTCATTTCTATCTCAAGCATCTGTAGCCTAGGGGTGATTATCACTAAAAGACATTTGACACATTTCTCCGTGCTGAGACGAAAAAAAACCCCAAAAGGTTATTGACTGCCCCAGAATTGCTCTTCAAATTCTATTATAAGTTTCACATATAGTGATTTTTAGTTCTTTTTCCAGTACAGAGTAAAGTGTCTGACTTTCTGCGGTTGGTAATTGGACCAGATAGACTTGAGGCTAAAAAAAACAATGGAATATTCCTCTAATTCTTATCTATGTTGTAATTGTAATCTGGGCTAATCATGCAATTCATTACATTAGGGTTGATAAAAGAAAATCCTATTCATGGCCCATGCCTGAGCATTACTCTATGCAGGAATTGTAAAAGCTGCCAAGATAAACGGAAATATGTCTAAAGCCCCATTTTGGCCAAACCCACAAAAACATAAAAGTCTTGTTCCTGGTTAAAAATAGTCACTTATCAGTCAAAGCAAGCACAGTGAAAAGGACAGTCCTATTTCTCATATCAAATCCTATTTTTAATCATTACTGGCTCAAATGAATATTATTAATAAATGATGATTTAAAATAGTCAGGTCAGCGGTGTAATGATTTTCAAGTAATGGTTAGTTTGCCTTTTAGACTTTTTTTAGTTTTGCAGATATAAAAATATATGCTGAGAGAGCAAACGCAGCTTTAAGTGCTGTATATCCATATATACTCATTCATCATGGCTTATTAATAAATCTTAAACATTTTCCCTAAAATATAAGAGAATTATACGAGGTGGTATCAAAAATGGAGCCGATCATTTTCGCTGTATGTCCTCCCTAAGACGCCATAAAACCTGAAAGTAGAATACGCTATTAATGGTCTGGCCCGTGGGGATGAATTCTCGTCGCACAATGCCGTGAATGTCGAAAAAGATGATGAGCATGGACTTCATCGAGCTGCATACCTGTCTCGCCTTTTTCAGTTGTGGAGATGATGGGCTGTTCCACTGTGAAGACTTTTGCTTCTTCTCAGGGACGTACCCATACATCCATGTTTCGTCACCGGTAATGTTGTTCGACCTTGTAGGACGGGTCATCCACGGCACGCTGACGAGTTCTTGGCCGACTTCTTGACGCTCCTGGGTCAGCAGTCTGGGCAGCAGACTTGGCAGCAAAACGGCACATGTTCAAATCGATCATGAGGATTGCTTGGACTGTTCCGTATGAAACACCAACAATGGCAGCAATGGTTTTAACATTTTTGGGGGTTGTGCTTATTGAAGGTCTTCCTAATCTCACGTCGTCTTCCAGCAATGTTCTTCCACTCTTGAAGTGTGGGTGCTGCTCAAAACACCTTGAAGGACTTACAGCATCGCCGTAAACTTGATGAATCATGCCAAACGTCTCCGTGGCAGATTTTGCCCAGCTTCATGCAGAATTTTCGTTAGCTCTTTGTTCTAACTTGCTGTCCATTATGAAACTGAGACGTGGTCAGAATAGCACTACTTGCACAGCTCCCAATATACACAGGTTGATGGCTTTTGGCACACTGACATATGAAGGTCGGTACTCCCTGTGACTGTGTGTGCAGCTTTGTGTTGCCATCTATTGTCGTGTTACAAAATTAATCTTGAAACCTTTTAATACCACCTCAATACCACTACCAGTGTTTGAACTGTGGGAGGAAACCGGAGTACCCAGAATAAACCCACCAAGAACAGGGAGAACATGCAAACTCTATCCACTATGGCACCGTACCATGTTTTCTATAACAAAAATTATATTTAATTCTACATATTTTTCTTTTAGAAGCTTCTCTCTTCACATTTTGGGCAAACCACATATGCTGTGGCCACATTACGTAGCAAAACATGATGCATCCTAAAAAAAAGCCTGTCATTTTCTGTCATTTGATCAGTGAAGCAAAACTACCAGCTTGGCCAGACAGCAGCTGCCATGAGTGAACTAAATGCATTCAACAGAGTTTTAGAGAATGCTGAAGTCAATGACAAGAATGTTACACTCTGTTACTGGCATTGCAAATACACTACCAATAACAGAGTACAGTTATGCATCGCTTAACAATTGAATCATGTTCTGTGAAATAGGATGTTATGCAATTTGGAAGTTGTGCAAACACCAAGTAATATTTATTACCAGTCAAAAGTTTTTACACACCAGTGAAAACTTTGGGAACAAATTTCTACATTCTAGAATAATATTGAAGTTTTTCAAATCTTTGAAACAATACATATGGATTTAGGTAATTAAGTAACAACAAAAACTCATGATGAAACTGGCTCTCATGAAGACCATCCCAGGAAAGCAAGATCAAAAGCTACATCTGCTGCAGCGGAGAAGGATTCAGAGTTACCAGCCTCAAAAATCACCAATTTACAGAACTTCAGATTAAATCTGTAGCAGACACAATATCAATATATCTCAATATTAACTGGTCAAAAGAGATTATTGCATACTTTAGATGCCTTCAGCATTGTTCTACAATAAAGAAAGAAATAAAAATTGGGAAAGACCATGGAGTTAAAAGGTGTGTCCAAACTTTTGACTGGTATCGTACTCAACAAAGGCGTGGTGTGACCTTCCGTTTCACTTCCATATAGACACTTCTCTTTCATTCTTCTTGCTCTTGACATCACTAGCACTGGTTTTGCTGCATTTGGGAGCCATGATGAAAATTATGTTAATGTTTATGCTGCAGATCGAGAATGTTGCAACACTCAAGAAACTACAAGCGTTGTGTACCAGAGACATAAGATACCTGTACTGCTGCATTGCGTTTATGTCTGGTCACTTTTGCACCATCCTCTCCTTCATTGGGATTTCCAAACTATGTTAAAGACTTATGAAACCATGGACATACAGTATGTGCAGTCAGACAATGAATGAATGGATGTTATACGGCGCATACCTGTAATATGATGATATGACTTTGTCGACTAACTAAGGTTTTGTATTGCTTATGATCTTTCTCGTGATCCTTAACAATGTTTGTAATTAAAATGGTCGTGTGCAACTAGACTTTACACTTTTTTTCCCTTCAAATGTGCTGCTAGTGACCCAGTACAAACTCACAATCAAAGCATGAGTTTTCTATAGTTTTTTCTGTCTTTTTAAATTAAAAGTCACCTAAAATATTTAAAAGGACACTGAAAAGGACCAGTGGTTTTTACATTTTGCGTATAGTATTCGTATAACAACTGTTCAGTACCATACCTGCCAATCTCATTGGTCCGCTGTCCACACTGCCACCGAACCCTGCCCTCTCGCAGAATGGTGGCGCCCAATGAGCTTCACAGTGGCAGTTTTTCTTATTATTACAGACCTGCAGACACACAGCAGACTGGGGTTAATGGAAAAATCCAACCCGAATAACTAGCATATCACGTTTTATAATCACTGTGTGACAAAAGATTCATTTTCTGATTAAATTCTGGAACATGGAGTCCATCGTTCGCTGTTTCGACTTACATCGCTGCTGCATTCCTCATTAATATGACCTCAGGGATATGGGAAGGCATTTTACATTGGGGGGGGTAGTGGAATTTTAAACAGCATACATGTGGCATGTGCTATGGTGTCGTACCTGAATGACAGTCATATCATTTGGATCATTTGCTATGAAATTGATTTTCCTTTATAATTCTCAATCTTTCGAATTCATTATTGTTCTTATAGTAACAGCACACTCACAGGGACTTGTAAAGCAGATGCTCCACATAAACTGATGAAAAACAAGCACAACAAAAAAGTCTTGCTATAAGTGTAGTAAAGTGTAGCTCCAAGAGCTCACAGTGCT
>JAOTRS010000002.1:8041960-8056771 GCA_028565755.1 Dinotopterus cunningtoni
TCACTGTACTAAAATGGCCCCCACAGTCACCAGATCTCAACCCAATAGAGCATCTTTGGGATGTGGTGGAACGGGAGCTTCGTGCCCTTGATGTGCATCCCACAAATCTCCATCACCTGCAAGATGCTATCCTATCAATCTGGGCCAACGTTTCTAAAGAATGCTTTCAGCACCTTGTTGAATCAATGCCACGTAGAATTAAGGCAGTTCTGAAGGCAAAAAGGGGTCAAACATCGTATTAGTATGGTGTTCCTAATAATCCTTTAGGTGAGTGTATGTGATGTATCTGCTATGTAACCAAATAGGATGTATGCTGGCCCCTCTGACACCCCCTCGAAATAAATGATTAAAACGCAGAAACTTTATCTTAAACGGCCCAATGAAACTTTTAATTTTTAAAAGAACCATTGCAGAACCCTGTTGTGTTCTTATTTTGAGGAAATTGTATTCACATGAGGGCTTTTCCAGAAATGTGTTATTTAAGACACTGCATAATAATAGCTAATGTAAAGAACTTATAGTGTGATGTTGGACTTCCATCTGCTCCTGTTAAGGAGTTGCCACAGCAGGTCATCAGATCCATACAGTCGACCTGGCACAGGTTTTACACCGAGTGCCCTTCCTGATTCAACCCTCATTTTTTATCTAGGTTTCTGACCAGCACTAAGGATGCCCTGCATCCAGTGGCTGAGAATCAAGCCCAGGCATTCCACGTGGTGAAAAATCTAATGGTGAGTCAAATCATAGTGTGTAGAAAGTATTTTAAAATGATTATTATTCGTTCACAAAAAAAAAAAAAAAAACTCTGTATGGTCCTTATGGGAGAGTTTTAGCAATGCTATCTGTCAGATGTCTCTGGGAGCCCTATTAATTTGTGCTAAAAGCAGAGGACGAGGTTCTGCTGCTTTTCACTTCCTGTCTGTTAGTGTCTCAGCTGCTTAGCTAAGGGAGATGGAGAACTCCATGGTAAAGACATCCAGAAGTGATTCTAAGAAAAAGAAGAAAAATGTTTACTGTTTTTTTTTTCCCTCAGGACATTAAGTTGTAGCTGTGAAGCAGCTCTTCAGCAAAATCCTCTAGAGTGAATCTGTCTGGAGATCTAGTGCGGTCATCTCTTTAAAAACCGAAGTATCCAAACTATTATTCCTATTATTTCAGTGGTGTTAACACTGCATTTATACATTTTGTACTTGATAAAGTAACATCCCAAATTGTAAAAAGAAAAGTGTCCCAAAAGTCCTCTAAAAATCAATTCAAATTAACTTCCATTTCTTCTTGGCATATTAAGTTCTTGGTTAGACCTGTGTTTTTCAATCAGATTCTAGGGACTCATAAGGTTCCAATCTGCTTCCAGGGACCCATGAACCATTCTTTGTACTCTCATTTTTTTCTAGCTCTTAAAACATGCTCTGGCAAGGTGCAGAGGTTCCTTTAACGTAGGTACTGTATGTATCTAATGTGGAACAGTGTGCTGTGTTAGAGACTTGGTAATCGTGAGCATACCAATAAATTACAGTGCAGGGTACTGTAGTCCATCGTGGCCATATTTGTAGGCTGTGATAAGTTATGGGCAATTGAGTTTAAAGGGGAAATCCCCAAATTTTTACCTTCCTTTTCTTCCCATAAAAGCTCCCTCAAGGAACTGAACTTTTACATGTCCTACCCCCCGGGATGAGGACCAGAATGTTCAGTGTGTGGCATGAAACTCCTGACAGAATAAAGGATCAAATATATACATGTAATGTGCTGCTATAACAGGAATAGTGCTGTCATAGGCCTCCCACTGAACAAGGTGTACTAATTCACCATCACTTCAACATGGGTTATGCATACCTTTTGACCGGGTATGCTGGTTGCCCTTCTTTGAGGAGGGGTTTACATGGAGTGACAAGAAATATGACATGAAGGTGCTAATCTGCTGTGGTGCTGGTGATCTTATGATTACTTTAGCTATTAAGATTTTTACAACATGGTATTGTGCATGTCCTGAGTTGACAGCCACACATGACAGCCAGGCTGGTGCAGTGTTTTTTTTTTTTTTCTAATTTCTGAGACTATATGCAAACCTATTGTTTTCCTGGCAACCTCTTTCAGGCTTCTTGCAGCAAAACCATGGAAGAAGCTGTGCCACTTGAATTCCAAGGGAACAGGAGAAGTTTTTAGCCAAGTACATACTGAAATAGTTTAGATGGGGGGGTGGAGTGGCCTAGGGAATTCTGGCCGTACTCAGCTCAGAAGAAGAAGTTGAGAAACGTCCCCTTGGTTTTTTGGGTAAAAGGCTTTAAATTACATAGGAATCCCAGGTAATGATTCCAAGAAGCAATCAATTATGAATATGATTATAGTTCTGCCTTGTGATTCAGGGATGTCTGGGATGTTTGTGATATTTGGGCAGAGCAGACGAGACTTGAAACACAGGATACTATATGGGTATTTTACTGTGGTTTAGTTTAGAACCTAATAAACAATACAGGCAAGAGGCCTTTGTCTTTGCCAAAAAAAAAACCTCAACAGATGCATCTAGATGGGCAGCTGATTCCCAGATGTAAGGTTTCACTTACAGTATTTATTCTTCCATGGCTTTTTGTTCTTTAAGGGTGATTGGGTAAATAAGATTTTGTGGAGGAGATATTCCAGGTAGCCAGTCAATGGCACATGACACATAATCTCTATGCAGTGGGAGACCACTGACGTTAGGTTTGCTAAAGACCTTCCTAAATTCATGATACATGAGAGAGATGCAGACATTAGGCCATTTCTCTGAATTCTTAAATAAGGTGGATTTCAGTGTTAACTTTGGACTGTGAAAACTGTGTAATACTCTAGTTTTCCAACTGTTTAGTGATCAGAAAGATGCAAACTAGCAGTACATGAATTTGTGCATGGTGGTGACTGTGACCAGGAATTATATTGACTCTTAGTGTAGTGCTATTGGTTATGGTAACAGCACCAATGAGACCCCCATCTATGGCTTGAATACTTTCCAGATGAGTACTTTACACTTCGCACATTCGGCTGCAGTCAATTCGGCTTACCCAAGTTCAATGGATTCTGGTTGATCTGATTTGTCTACTGCAGCACAAATCCTCTGTCCAGCTGTCAATTCAAGAATCAGATGATTGAGATAAATTGCAAAGTGTCTGAGGGAACATACAGACACCTGGTATTTTCATGCAAGCTTAGTGACTACTTCTGGATATAATCCTTGTCAGAATGTCACTTTAAGTGAAGGCTCATTTCATCCAAAGCCCACTGCTGGCCTACGGAATTCCAGAGCATATTTGGCTGCATTCCTTCTTTTATGAGGGGCATAATTTGCTCACCAATCACTCTTCTCTACAGGGAGAGGAGAATTACTTGTTGAAAGCTCTAAAAACCTGTCAGAGATGAGAGGCTAAGACAAATAAAGGTGCCGGATAGTGTATGTTTAATAGTTGCATGTTTTCCCCCGTTTGGTGGATTTCTCTGGGTGCAGTCCAAAGATATGCAGATTAGACTAATTAGCATAGCCGAATTGCCTGTAGCATGTGAGTGAATGTGTGTACCCTGCAATGTCAAGGGTGTACCCTGTCTCATGCCCAAGTCCAGGGTGTACCCTGTCTCATGCCCAGAGTTTCCTAGAATAGGCCTCTGGCCCTGTTCAGGATAAAAGGTATAGAGAACAACTGAGGGAGTAAGAATGCAAAATGTTAGGTAGAAATAAGAAACAGGCAAAGTTTATATGCAAACAATAATAAAAGGAAATCCAACCAAAAAAATAAATAAATAGGGATATGTATATATAGGGACTACCAGTGAAAAGTTTGGACAGACCTTCTAATTCCATGGTCCTTTCTGTTATTTATTTATTTCTAAATTGTAAAACAATGCTGAAGGCATCCAAAAGATGCAATAATCTCCTTTAAACAGTTTATATTGAGATTGAGATATGTCTGCTATTTATGATCTGTAAAGCCTTTATAACAGCTCTAATCTTAGATACTGTTAGAACTTCTCCACTGCAGCAGAGGGAAATCCTGTTCTTGTTTTTCTGGGATGATTTTGTCATGGTCTTTGATGGGTTTTGCAAATGTACTTGACAATACTGCTCTTGCAAAACCGATTTCTTAACAGCTGCCCCTGTGTCTTTAAATATCCAAGGCACACCAGTAAATCTACAACAGAATGGCTGAAAAATAATAGAATGAAGGTTTTGGAATGGCCGAGTCAAAGTCCAGACCTCAACCCTATTAAAATGCGTTGGTGGGATCTTAAGGAAGCTGTGCATAAGCGAATGCCCACAATGAACAGAAGTGTAAGATGGGCTGTGAACAGACAGCTAAACTCTTAAACTCAATATAGGTGCGCCGAAGAGAGAGTTCACTCACGCGCCCAAATCGTCCAAACCTGAAATCGTTTTGACACCAGAAATGTCAAAGGGGCTATGAGAGGAGTTCCCTTAGAGGAAGGCAGACATACACCAAGCTTAGAACTTTTCAGACTTTTATTAGTCGAACTTCCACACTTCCAGAACACACAGAGTACCTCTTTTCAACTCTACTGCGCATCTCTAATCGCGCATCTCTAAATGCACATTTCATCTGCGCATGCCCCAATTCCCTCTACATACAACATAATAATCATAAATTAATAAATCTCACAGAAACAATGTTGTAAAGGATAATGGCCTGAAATTTAAATCATACAGGAAACGATCCCTTTAGGGTTATTGCAGCTAAAGGTGGATATACAGTACAAACTACTGAAAGATATGAAAAAATGTTATTCAGTTACAGTATGAATCGCAATTCTTTTTGCCGATTCATGTATCACCACATTGACTCCAAAATCGTTTTTTTTGTTGTTGTTGTGGTTTTTAGATTGATTTAGATTAGTTTTTCAGCTTTCTCAATTGAACATGAACGATCAACCTCGATTATAACTGATTCTATGCCGAGAAATACGCAGGAGTGCACATAACTGAAAGTTGCACGTGTTAATCTGCCTTTTTCTCCAAACTCTACAAAGGAATTAGGCTGAAACACACTCATTACACACGCTTATACCAGTCTCAAAACACCAAGAGCGCTAATTAGTCTCGAAACACGCAAGTTAAAATCCATGAGCCCTCGTGTTAAGCTGCAAACACCTGCCTGTGTGGTCGCACCTGCTCAAAAGCGTTCAAGACTTTGGAAGCATTTGAGATGGTAAAATGTGATAATTTCTTAATACTCCTACACTTGGTACACTCTGAAGTTTAGAGTCTAAACTATTTACACATTGTCATCCCGTGTAGTTGGAGTGAATGAATTAAGTTTGGTAAGTTTGTTTAGAAATAATAATTATAGTTGATGACGGAGAGATGTGCTGCTCAACAAAATTGTATCTTTTTGTTTCATTTGAATTTAAATATTAAACTCTTGTATTTGAAGTTATTTTGTATTGATTAAATGCTGCCCTTGGTTTGTAGCCCTTAAACCTCAGAGCATGTTAGCCATGGTTTTTGTTTTGCTGTTTTTTTTGTTTGTTTGTTTTGTTTTAAATAAACATATAACCAGAATTCAGGAAGAGTTGGGACATAAAAACTAAATGATTTTCATCACTTGAGTCAATATTTTATTCACAATAGAACATAGAGATCATAAATGTTAAACTGAGAAATCTTTACAATTTTATGCATAAACTGAGCTTATTTCAAATTTGAAAGGTCTCAAAAAGTTGGACCATGTTGGGACATGTTTAACATGGTGTAGCATGGTGATGTTCTCCCAGCTGAATCTTTTCAAAATATTTTGCTTTTCAGCCCTTTGGTGTTTTTTGAGACCTGTAGCAGACATCACATTTGAAATGAGCTCATTTAGTGCCTTACAGGGTAAAACTTCTCTGTTTAAACATTTCTTATGTCCTCTATGTTCTATTGTGATTAAATTATTGGCTTATGTGATTTCAAAGGCTTTTTATTCAAATTTTAAAAAAATGACTCAACTTATTATATCCAGAATTTGGGTTGTATGTGGACTGTGCAGTATAGAGCGACATTTTTTTTTTTTTTTTGTTTTTTGTTTTGTTTTTTTCAGCACAACCTAAGCAATATGAATTTTATTTAATATTAAGCAACTATGCAAACATAACTGAGCAAAAAATAAAAAAATAGGTCACATAGGCAAAGAAATAGTACAGATACACAGGAACATGTGATTTTATGGTTGTTTTCAGTTGTTTTTTGATGTCCAAAAAATAATAGTAATATGCTCATTTTGAGAGTTCTACATTTTATGATATCATTTCCATATTCTGGTAGTGGTAACATTAACCCTACATAAAAGTAATTATAACTTTTGTCCTACCTGGCATATCGAAAACCCATATGCACAGTTTGATGTGACACACACCTGAAAGGTTTCCATAAAAGCACACATACTGTATATATTTTTAAACATATGCTGTGTTGCTGGCAAAAATCTTTTCCACTTGGGTTTTAATGGTTTTAATTAAGTGAGAAAACTAATGCTGTATTAGATCGTCGGTTGTTTGTGAACATGAATAGATGTGGTAATGGGGTCCTGTTGTCCAAGATTTCCATGTTATAGGTTGAGACAAGCTATGAAAAATAGAGTTTGATCCAGAATCCAGTGGTGATGTGGCAACAAGTAATAAGGCAGAATGAGTATCCATTTGCAACAGGCTTAAGCGATTCTCACCATGTCATTGCATTCCACTGGCAGAACTGATGAGACATTTTTAATCAGAATAAATAAATTATTTTATTGATGCAACTTTGCCATAAGATCAGTAAGTACCACTGTTTCTTTTAGCTGCTGGTGAGCTTCTGCAGGGCAAACAATTAACAAAGTTCCTCGAGAACATTGGTATGCAGAGATGAAATAGACAGCACAAGCAAAGCTTTTCTTTTTGATAGTAAAACACCTTATGCAATAGGCAAAACTTCTTGAACAAAGTCAGCTAAATTTAAGAAGTACTTAAGAAAAAACTGCAAATTCCTTCTGCCCAGAGTGTCGACTTTCATATGAGACATTAACTACTATTGTGAAGTGTGACCTCATAAATATATTCAGTGTTGAACATGGGCATACCCAAATTTTAAGTTCAAGTTGTACCAAACAATCCAAAAACCAAATTTAGAAAAATAAATAAATAAATAAACAGACAAAAGGACAAACCATTAATTCTTAAGGGCAATCTAGTAAAATAAAATCCAAAACAAGGCAAGTGGTCAAACACTGTATAGCAATCAGAACAAGCAAGGCTCAGAATTTACACAAAAAGAAAAGACATCGCAATGAGAGAATGTGCATGGAACCTTTATATATGCTTGAAGTTGAAAGTGATCCAAATGTGACTATTAGAGGTCATTATAGTACTCTGGTGAATACCACATGCAAGTATGAGAAAGAGAGAAACTTTTCTTTACAGTTGCATTACATTGATATGTAGCCGCACTGCTGTGCTAAAAATAGTGTAAAGATGAAAAGAAAAATTCTTTGCTCCATCTGCTCTCTTCTACTGTAAAGCCTCTATTTAGATGCTCAAGCTTACTTCTCTCTGCAGATGAATAGGATGTTCAACTCATGCCTCAGCTGTGCCCTTGAAGGTCAATATACTTCCATTTGCTGTTTAGTGGTGTGGTATTTCATAAGTCCATTATGCTCGAGGAATGGAAAAGATTAATCGTTAATCGATCAATTTCCATTAAGAATAGCTTACGTATCTAATAACTTGTATACCACAAGAGTGTGCACTTGCATTTCATTCCAGTGTATTGGACATTGTATTTTTAGCAGTCTCGTTTTTGAATAAAGACAGAGAGGCCAGAGCAGTATTTTTGACAAACCTTATGGGGTTTTTTTCTGTTTAAGTATTTTTGCTTCATCGATTAGTCTTACAATATTTTGTTTGTTTTCTGGATTAGGGGAAGAAACAACCAGCATCTGAGTCAAAAGATTAACATTAACATCATTCATTTGCATGAGCAGTGGATATCGACACACCGCTGTGTACATCGTGCTAACCTCAACAGCTATATGCTATGTAACACTAGCTTAGCTATGATTACTAGCCAGACTCCAAACATGCTTGTGAATAATTTATTTGAAGAATTAGGTTTCTGCAATTTCATTTGTGAGCTCTAGATTGATTCTTGGATTGATTCCTGCTTATAATCCTCTTCCTCATCTAAAATTTTCATAGAGACTTAGGTCTCATTCCTGGTTGATGGCAAATCAACAATTCAACAGCAGTTAGTCTTTCAGCTGCTCCCACAAGGGGTCGCCACAGCAGATCATCCGGTCAGCACACACAACTTGGCACAAGTTTTTTTTTTTTTTTTACATCAGATGCCCTTCCTGACACACCATTAAAATAATGTGCTTCTGTTTATTATTTATTAAGTAATTATTAATAAATTAATCAATTATCAATTGTTAACATGTTTAACTATTGCTTGTTTTCCCTGAGCTTGGGCTAATATTCTACCTGTGGACACATGGATTAATCTAGGTTTCTTCCCATCACCAGTGCTGAACCACTGTTCCACCCATGGGACAACTTACAGCAATGTACTGGCAGCAGATCAAGAACACTGCATGGCAAATTTCAGATTAGCTATTATAATCATATTATTTGCAAACATAAAATCTATTTTCTTGATTTCTATGGGTCTTTTCTGGGGTTAATTGTAAGGATTAGGTGTGTATGTATTCATTTGGTTTATGTACATGTTACAGGACCTAAGGAAATGTTCTCTTCAATGCAGCACATTGGCTATGTAAAGCAGATAGGCTGTGATTAGCAGCATCACTGCTGATTGTTTAAACCCTAACTCCATCTTTGCAGTGTGAGCAGAACTCCTGGTGTGTGCATTAAGAGAGAATAGAAGAGGCAATAACATTTGTGTATTTAAAGAAGCTACCGAAGCTTTACTGCCCCCATATTCAGCAGTGTCTCACCTATTTACATAATGGCATGTACACTAATACAAAGCCAAAATTATCTTCACAATAACAGGGGTTTAAAGATCATTAGGCACAGATGGTGGCTGCACTAATGGTAAAACTTTAATTGTCTCCTATACTACTTATGGCAACACTGAATTAAATTCTTCCCAAGAGAAGCATTGACATTTTCGCGTGATGTCCAGACCGAGCAAATCAATCCTCTATTGTAAGAAAATATAACTAATTTTTAGAAATTTTTAATGGGATAAATTAGACAAATGGGGTATAATATTACATGATGAATTTTTGTATTATTGTAATTTATTGGTTTGCATACAATAATTTTGTCATTTTTCTGCCCTATACCCGGTGAAGGGCTGGGCTGTGTTAAATTAGCTTCAAGCCTTATGATCTGGATAAGTTATAACTACTACAATAACATGTTAATCTACACTCAACGTCCAGTTTGCTAGGAAAACCTGTACATTAACAAATAAATTATGGGGCAGCAGCACAATCCATAAAATCACATGGTGAATAGCCTAAGTTAGGTTCACATTAAACATTACAATGGTGAAAAATGTCACCTCTGTGACTTTCACCGTGGCATAGTTGTTGGTGCCAAGTGGGCTAAATTGAGTATTTCAGAAACTGGTTTAATGGGAATTTTAGAATAAATAGTCTCTAGAGTTTAAATGGAATAATGTGAGAAGCAAACAAACCAAAAAAAAAAAAAAAAACCCTGAGTGAGTAACAGTTCTGTGGGTGGAAGTACTTTAGTTGGTTTAGCTTAATAGGGGGTCCATTCAGGGGGGTCCTGCAGGAGCCAGGTCCCTTCTGCCAGACAGGCTTTCCCCACCAATCATCACCCATCCTTAAATTTAAAGAACATATATTTAAATTCAACACATTCTTCCACCAAATGTTTGAAATCATTTTTAAGTGAAAATAGTATTTTCGCTTGCTTAAACCCTGTCGCTGTCTGGGGTGCGTACATGTTGTCATATTTTGGCAAGTTCAAATCATCATGCTTTTTTAATATCAATATCAGAGAAAATGCTTAAAGATTGCTGTTTCCTTCAGAGTTTAACTTGTTCCAGTCTCTGGTTGGTCTGGTTTTGTAGTTAATTTTCAGGCTGTGTGAGATTGATTAGCTTTCATTGGAATGAGGGAGAATTTAAGTAAGCTAAAATAAGTCATGCAAAAACACAACTTTTTTTTCTGTTCAGTAAAAAGGCACAAATATGGTTCAATATAATTCAACTTGTTGAGCAGCAGTGCTGCCTTCCAGAACTGTAGGACAAGATTTTGTAACACAGTGCTTTTAATCTTTCTATGCAAAAAAGTGTTTAATAGTGCATTGTGAGAAACTGTCCTGCATGTTTGTTTCATATCACATGTACTTGATTGAAAATTGTGGGATTCAGTGCCGTAAACTCATACAGTATAATGTAAGTCCATGACCATAAGTCTCGATTATTTTAGATATTCCTGCCCTACACTCCAACCTTGGGTGGTATCACCAGGAAAGGGAGTACAATGTAATTAATCAAGCCAGGTTCCACAACCTTTATTCCATGCAACAATGCATTTCAAGTTCATCTGAGATGCATATGAAGCTTCTGCAGCGCCACTGAGCTAAATCCAGTTGGTATCTTTCAAAGATCCAGTGTTTACTACAAATTTAACGCTTTTCTTTCCCCAGAACTAGCTATATAGCTAACTTGAAACTAGCCGTATGGCTAACTGAGGAAAGAAAAGAGTTAATAAAAAAAATCAGACTTCAAAAAGCCCTAACTATCTCTTTTATTTTACAGCAAAACTGGAAAGTGCACAGTCCTCTCTCCAGTGCTGAAAAACAGGCCATTATAAAGCACTGTCATTCCAGACTCCTTCCATAAATGTCAAATAAATGTCTCCCTCCAGAAAAGTTCACCATATCAAAGATAATAGGTTTTTCTTTGTTGCAGACAACACATTTGATTTGAATTGTTAGACTTAGATTATAAAGCTAGTCAGCTGTACAAGTCCATGGGAGTGTGCTTTTACAAGAGAATCTATAATGCATGAGAATGAGTTCACTCTGATTTGATTTACGACAAGCATTTCTCTTAAAGCTACTGTAACAGAAAATTTATCAGCCTTCTGATTGTTCAGTTTTGACGATATAAACAACTATCTTCTGTTTATAGAACGTGTAAATGGTATGCAGGTGAAGAAAAAAAAAAGTGTTTAGGCCGGCCATATTACAAACAAACCTAGTTTAGAGTACCAGATCCAGTGGATGCAGTATTTCCAGTTCAATCCCATTCATACTCTATCCTGTTGTATGTCCTACACAGTGCTCCAGTATAACATGGGAAGTCTCTGTGCCTGTCTGCTCGGCACAATAGAAAACTCTTTAATCTAATTTGGTTTATGATGCACTTACAAGAGCAATGGTATAGCTATTAGAGCTTGGACACTCTATGCTCAGAGTTACTGGCTGAACATGTTTTCCATGTAGATGTGAAGAGAACATGCTCAGATGTTATGCTGTAAGAAATAGATGAAATAATACCATAATGAACACCAGCAGCCACATTTCAAATCGCCTCATTTATCATCTACTAGTAGATGTCAATGAGCAAGCTGGCAAATAAAACTGAATGAGTATTTAAGTATAATTAGTAATTACAGCCATCCAGTGTTGCTTTTGAGTTAGTAATACTTTCATATACTATACACACAAAACCATACCCGACAAAAATACTCTACTGTTGCTGGACCCAAAGCCCAAATGAGACAATAACAAATGAGGAGGGCTGGGCATTGGGCTTGCAATATAAACTAACAATGCTGAGTACAAGATAACTCATTCCCCAATGTGCTCAATAGCATGGGAGGAACATATAATCTAAAACATATATAATCTTCTTATCCTGCTGACAAATTTGCTAAAATGTAATCATATGCATTTAAATTACATTTACAGTGTTATGGAATGAGTCGTGTTCACGAATACTGGTCCGGCCTGGCCACTGTGCACTGACTGATTTTTTTTAATGTGATGATGAACATTGTTTTAATGACACCCAGATCTCGCTGCTTATGGGTCATTAGTAGTTTGATCATAAAGGGGTGTGAATTCTACTTGTTTCTTTCCGCTGACAGGGATGAAAAGAGAATACATGACATTTTAATGATCCTTGTGACTGTAGTTGATTGGGTCGTAGAGGGATTCGAGTTTTCTTTTACATTATGATGCAAATGGGGCTGCTTTTTGAAGCTTTCTCTGAATGGGTAATTTATGTATTTAGTTTGTGAAAGGCATTTCCACACTGATTAGTGAAACAAGTAAAAAAAAATCAAAGATGTATTATGAGGCCTCTTTACTGACCAATTAAGTGACTTTTGGAATCATCAAAGCATACTTTCATCAAAGCATAAATAATATTTTTATTAAATGATTTGTTTTTTATTTGGTTTTTCATATTTTATAGATAAGTAACATACTAAATATGGTGTATTAAAAACATTTACCCAATTTTGATCCATTTGAAAACCTAGCACAGAAGCCAGTATAAACCAACCCAACATGGACTATTCTAATGCACTAATGATAGAATCTTGACCCTGCATAATAGGTTAATGTTTATCCCAACTTGTTTGCAAACATGACTTCATTGCTACATATTAAACCCTAGCGGTATATGGATACTTTTTACTTATGTGAGCAGCAGTTTCAGCATAAAAGATGCTTGAGGCAAGAATTAACTTCACTCCCAAGCACGATTTGTTTTAAAAAAATGACATTGCAATTGTTTTGGCATATAGTGATCATACAAGTAAATGTACCATTTAGTGTTCAATCACATGTATAGTATTAATTAATTAATTCAAATTTTATTTGTCACAAACACAGTCATACACAGTATGATATGCAGTGCAATGCTTACTCCTTCACATATCCCAGCTTATACCACCATTTTACGGCACCCCTGGAGCAGACAGGGTTATGGGCCTTGCTCAAGCGGCAACCTGGCGGAGCTGGGGCTCAAACCGCTGATCTTCCTAACCTTAACACATGAAGCCACCACTGCCCCGAAGGTCTATCCGTCCTTACAGTTGTGAGGTGAAATGAAACTCAATATCTACTCAGTATCTAGACTAACATCAAATAACAGCACTAATGATTACATTTAGAGGATGTTCGCCAATATTTATTTAGTAACTCAAAAGTAATTTTAAAAAATGGCAAATACAGTACTTAAATTCTAGGCAAACCCTACATAAATTCCTGACTATGTGTGTTACCTGTTTTTAAAAAATGGCAACATTTTGTGATTAGAATAAATGCGCTGGTCCATAATGGAATTTTGAGTGATGCACCAAATTGAGGTGAATACATTTTAACCTAAACAAAATTATAAGTTTAACATTTCAAATATGCTTAGAAAATTGGTAATTTATCCTATTTACATACACATTTACATAATTTACATTTATGGCATTTGGTTGACACCCTAGTTCAGTGTGACTTTCATAAGTGCATTGAGGTCTCTATCAACAAATACATCTTGATATTGGGTGACTAGGTTACTGACTAAGTGTAGCATTAGTCTAAAACACTGTAAGGAGGGGTAACACAAGTATTTTAAAAAAGCTAGGTTAATAGACATTGTTTAAAGACTACCAGTGACTAAGCTATTTGGACAGCCACCTAGGTGCGAAAACAGGAAAGTGTCTTGATGCATGAATTTCTCGTGTCCTGAGAGATGGTGTGACCAGTCAAGCAGTGCTAGAGGATCAAAGAAGGTGTAGCGGAGTGCAGACGTGATAAGTGCCTTGAGGTAAGTGATTGCTGAGCTATTTGGGCTTTGTAATCTGATGTGAACAGCTACAAGAAGTCAATTAAGGGAGAAAAATAATGGGGAGGTGTGGGAGAATTTAGAGGGATTGAAAACAAGTCTGGCAGCTGCATTGTGGATGAGATGTAGAGGTCAAATGGTGCACAGAGGCAGACCTGCCAGGAGTGAGCTGCAGTAGTTCAGTTTCAAAATGACAAGGGACTGACAAGGACATAAGGAGCCTGTGAATAGAAATAGACAAATGCTTTTAATGCTGTAAAGAAGAATCAACGTGATTGTGTCATGTTAGCAGAAAAAGCCCTTTCTTTTTCCATGGTTACCTCAAGGTTGCATGCGGTGACATCAGAGAATTGTCCAGGAAAATCAAAAGGATAGTGAATCACCTGGGATGAACAGCAGTTTTGCAGAAATTAATTTTTAACTGATGAGCTACTATCCATGATGAGATGTCTGCCAAACATGCAGATAGCTGAGCAGAAACTCTGAGGGGGGTTTTATCTGCTTAAAAGTGGTACAAAACCTGATGGGAGGATATGATCTCACCAACAGATTGATTATAGAGCAGAAGAGGACCAAATACAGTACAAAGCCTTGTGGTACACCATTGTCAAATACTGCTGAAAAGTCAAGGAGATTGAGGACAGATGACAATATAGCTGATCTAGCAGCATGTACAGTAGCATCTAAATGACAATCAAAAGGACAGTTTCTGTGGAATATGCTGATTTTGAAGCCAGTCTGTTTAGGATCTTGGAGATTGTATGGTTAAAGCTAACTGACTGAAGTACTTGACCCAAAACACTAACCCATTAACTGTATTGGTAAAAAATTATTATTCTTTTTCAGTCTAAATTGAGAAATGGCTGAGCATGCTAACATCATGGTAGACATTGGAAAGGTGGATTTTCTGAGAATTGAAAAAAAAAAAAGATTAACAATGTGGAATTCCTTTCCTTCAGTAAGTACAAAAAAGAAATAATATCTTTTTTTATAAACTTAACACATTTCTGAACAATCTTTTACATTTT
>JAOTRS010000002.1:8068576-8085047 GCA_028565755.1 Dinotopterus cunningtoni
CACATCTATCTTATGTTTCAGAAGCTCTTATGTTGTGCAAACTGTGAGTGTAAAAACAGCTTTCCTCTTCAGTGATAGATTTTTAATAGCCCTTTATCTCAGCATGCTCATGGTTCAGCCAAGTGCACATCACTGAAGCTGGAAAAGGTAGGATCCTAAACACATTACAGTAAAATATCCCAATAGCTTTGCTTTTGCTAAACCATGATCAGACCAAGTGTTATCTGTTTAGTGCTAGGCATTAACAATGATTCTGATAAGATTTAAGGGAATCATTTGTTTTTAGAGGAATACACCCCTAATATTGTATGTAGGAAATGTGGTGACATATCCCTTCAAAATAACCATAGCAACAAATCCACTTGTCTGATAGTTATAAGCACAGAGTATAAGCACTGTTTGAAAAAACACTTCATATTTTATTTACCTTTCAGTCTTAAGCAAATATTAATGTTTTTTCTGTAAATAAAAGAATAAAAGACAGATTGAAATACACACACCCCCCCCCCCCAAAAAAAAAAGGAATTCCCACTTTCATTTAAAATTTTAGCCTGCAATTATATGTACACCAGTTGCAAAAAAAATTTAAAGACTATTTAGACATAAATAGTCTTTTACACTATTTAGACAGTGACTCATAATGCTTTTGTACACAACAATATGTATTATTAATATTATACAAAAATAACTAGACAATTATGATGCTTACATAACCAAAGGCATTCATTCTTTTTAGGTAAGTATCTATACTGATTTATTTTTGTTAACAAAAATAAATGTCACTGCGTTCAACCTGGAACCTTTCTGTAACTGAAACCCTTTGAAACCCTCCTAGAAAAAGATTTATGATAGATGAACTTGTTTTGGTGGCACAATGGCTCAGTGGTTAGCACTTTCGCCTTGCACCACCAGGTGTGTGTATAAAGTTTGCATGTTCTCCCCATGCTTAGTGGGTGTCCTCCGGGTACTCCGGGTTCCTCCCACAGTCCAAAAACATGTAGATTAGTCTAATTGGCGTTCCCAAATTGCCTGTAGTGTGTGAACGTGCGTGTGAATCTTGACCTGAGGTCCTACCACAGTTGGTCACCATTAGCCTTCATGGTCCCTAGTTGGACTACAGGAGTTCCTAGATGAATGTATGGAGGGATGGAATGTGTATTAAATGTTCCAGGAAGATAATAAAAGATGGTACAATAAGGTTTATTGTGATAAAAGCCAACATGTTGTTAACAGTAAAAGGCAGAGAAACACTTGGTATTTTAGATACACAAAACATACCTATAACAAACCTATATATTTCCTGTACCACATAATGCAAACCCAAATAATCTGTTAAATTAATTGAGGTTACGCATCATTAAACAACTGAATAGTTTGATATACAATAATGGTATTTATCAATGACACCAACTTTCTATGTGTTTCTATCAGTTTAGTGCCCCAAATATCTTTATTTCTATCTGTACAGATTCAGTACTTATGGAAAGTTTTCCCCATTTCTATTGTTCCACATTTTATTACTCATCTTAAAATGGATTTAAATCACTTTTCTCATCATTTCCACAAAAAATAAATAAATAAAGACTGAAATATCCCATTTACATAAATATTCAGACCTTTTGTTATGGCACTTGCAGTTGAGTTCCGGTGCATTTTTCTTCTATTAAAGGTCCTTGAGAGGCTTCAACAACTTGATTGGTCCTCTTGTGCCTAATTGAATTCATTGGACCAGAAAGGCACACAGCTGTCTATCCCAGAGTAGATGGTGTATGTTAGAGTAAAAAACAAAGCCATGAGGTCAAGAGAATTAGCTTGAGACCTGTGAGAGAGGATTGTGTCAAGACATAGGTCTGAGGAAAGATACAGTACAAGAAAATTTCCCCTCTAAGTGCTCATGCTGGGAGTCTATTTCTGTTCATTCTGACCATATGATTGCACCATTCTAACTTTTTCTCTCTGATCTTGTTTAATATTGTCATTTCTCTCTTTAACATCGCTTTAATTATGGTAATTAAAGTTTTGTATTCTGTCTCTATATGATTTCCCCAGGAATTATCAGAGCTAATTCATTTCTGATCCATATAACAGTGCCAGAATTACCAACGTTATACAGTAACCTTTGTATTGATTGATTGATATTTGACTACCACATCTTGTTCAATTTTCCAAATACCACTAAAGCATGTCCTATCCTTCGCTTGATGTCCTTTGTTGTTTGTTCATCCTCTGTGATGAGCTCTCCTAGATATGCAAATTTACTAACTTGCCTCAGTTCTTCTTCTTCATCTAATTTTACAACTATTCCCTTTGGTGTTTCCCAACTGTTACTGTCTTTGTCTTCTATACTGTATGTCTATTTTCAATCCAAACATTTTGCTACATTCATGTTCTTTCTTTGTCAGATCCTGAAGTTGGTCCTGCGAGTCAGGTTGATGTCCTCGGCAAAGTTCAACTTGTTTCTCATTTCTGCATTGATTTGAATTTCACAATCCACATGCTTCACTTATCAGTGCATCTAAGAAAATATTTAATAAATTATGGGGACGAATTGCATCCTTGCCTGACACCTATTGCGACCCAATACCATTTCATCAGTCCACAGTCACCCGACCACACTTATTGACGTAGTGTAAAGGTCTTTTAATAATATGACAAGTTAATATAGAATACAGTAAATCCTAGGAACTTACCGTAGTTCTTGTTGCCGCCCTATGCAGACAAAATGCCTGTTTGCAGACTATAAAATTGTTGTACAGTGTTTAATTCTCCCCAAAATAGTTCTCTGCCAACTGTTGAGTTACAAAAAGCTGACCAATTGTTCCTTTTCCTGATCCGAAACCTGCCTGCTCTTCTAAAAAAAAATCTTCTACATATATTTTTAATCTTTGCTGCAGTGCCCTTGTAAACACCTTATCAGGAACACTTTAAAAACCTGATGCCTCTGCAGTCTTGTTTATCATTTTTCTTATGCAGTGGAACTGATATAGCTTTACCCCACTCTGTTGGACATTCTTTTACCATATATATTTTGTTGCATAATGCCTTCATAATTTCCACCGAGCATTCTCCTTGAGGCTGCAGCATTTCTGCTGTTATATTGTCCTCTCCAGGATCTTTTTTACTCCCCATCACTCCCCTTGTAGGAAGTTCTCCATATGTTCATGGTTATTTGCTCCGCTCAGTCCCTGTAACAGGTTGGTGTCTGCAGGGTTCTTTACATTATATAAATCTTTGAAATACTGCTCCCATCTTGTTTGAACTTTGGTTTTGTTATGCAATACTTTCCCTAACTTGTCTTTGACTCTCGGCAGTTTTCAGTAGAATGTACCACATATTTCTTTTATTGTAGGGTAGAGTTTTTGTGTCTACTGTTGTCCTTGAGCACACTTGTCAACTTCTAGAAACGTGTTGTTGAGCCATTCCTCTTTATATTCCCAGGCCTTCTGTTTCATTTCTCTCATTTTCATATTACAATTTTTTCTGTTCTCTTCACTAAGTAATTGTATGGCCTTTAGTTCTTTCCAAGGTTACCCAGTGTTAGCACTTCCTGAGAAATCCACAGTGGTTTCTCTAATATTTTTCCATGTTTCTTCTACTGACAATTATGATACATTTGGTTTGTTCTTCCATTTGTTCTTGCATTTCTGTACTTTAGTAAAAAAATATTCTATACTTCAGTAAACTTATTTCGTTGCTTAACTGATCTGTGTCAATCTGACCTGTGACTTGCATTCCCTTTTTTACTGATGTTAACATAATCTTTATACAAGCCATTAATAACTGATGATCGGAAGGATTATCTGGTTTACAGAATGCTTTACACCTTGTTGCACTGCTTCTCTACCATTTACTAACCAGAATGTACCCAACCCTATTCTTTGTTGAATCACTGTCTGGGGATTTCCAAGTCCATTAGTGTTTTGCCTTCTTTTGATAAAATGTTGTATTCATTACCATCAAGTTATTACTGAGACAGAAATACATCAATCTCTCTCCTCTTTTATTCTCCTCACCATATCCATATTTCTCTATCACCTTTTCCAATTTTTCCAGTCATGTCCAACATTTGCTTTAAAATCCACTATCACTTTTACCAAGTAATGGTTTGGCATGTTGTTTAGAACTTCCTGCAATGTGGTACAGTATTTGGTTCCTTTGAGCTAGCAGTTGGTGCATAAACTCGTATGATTGTATCTCTGCCTGAATCTTGCCTTCAGTAACCTTGAATTAAGCCTAGTAGCCAATAAGAGATCTGATTGCTTCTTAAGATCAGTCCAATGACTTACTGATACTTTGCTGAATGCTCAGAGTAGATGCTTTTGTATTCTTCTTTGTCAGCTGCAGTCCACCCAGACTTCCATTATCCCAATGATTGAGCATGTCAGGTTCTGAAGCTGAAATAAAAGGATATCCAACTGCCATGCTGCATATAGTGTCCTTAAATTCCACATACCTTAAATTCCATGTACAAACATATTCTTATTACACTTAAAAAGGCGAGGATTTAGTTTTTTGATGGTCATGTCGTTTGCGCAATTATTATTGTTGTTGGTCATCATACTAAAATTTCTTTGAATGCCAGCCATTGACCAATGCTCTCCTGGTAAGTAAGGAAGCTATTGAGTTATTTACCTCACACACCTTGAGGTGTCCTTTCATCACCCTGTTTTCTTTCAGAGTTTCTCTCTCTTTCATCAACACTGCCTCCTGCTTTGGCCAGCTATTTTCAGGGTTCTTGACAGGTCTGTCCGCCTTGCATATCACCCAGGGTGGTTCAAAGCCCTACCAGCAATCCCCTATTTTAAAGAGCAGATAGGTCTCAGAAGGGGTTGTTTTTTTCTATAGTATGCTATAAAAATTCCATCACAAAATATAGAAATAAAAAAAAATGCCATTAGATCCTACATCTCTTACGCAGGGAAAAATGCTATATAAAATATTTAAAATATTTTTTAAAAAATTGGACTCCTTAGTTCAGCAGAAGTATTAAACATTTTATAAGCAACTTTTATAAATGCCATATGTTTTGTTGCATGACCATGGTGTTTTAGGAAAAAAATATATTTTGACTTTTAGCCATGCTATTATATAAACCAGACAAAATGACATTCCTCTCCCTCTTCTGCTCTAGGTTTTGTGCATCTCAATCGTTTTGCTGCAAAATGAGACCCATATATCTGCTCTTGGCTGACTGAGCTGCTTCTCTAAAGCTTCAACGTCCATAAACCCCACAATGATCAATATAGTGATGTACAGTGATGAGACTTCCCATACTTTACCATTAATGCTCTGTCAATCTGCCCAAGGCTTGAGTCATAGAATGAGCTGTAGATAAAGAGGAAGGCAGAAATCTGAGCTTTAACTCTCTAAATATGGACCACCACCTGTCTGTTATCCTTTACTGCTCTTACAAAATTAAAGGATAACTTTTAACTTTCATCATCACACTGGAAAAAAGAAAAATAAATCTTCTTACTAAAAGATATTACTTCTTATATTTTGTATACTATTTTCATTGATTATCATAAAATGACTATTATCTGATTATTATGAATAAAAAAACCTAAGATTATTACCCACATATTTATTAATAAATTTAGGTTTCAAATTGTCTTCCAATAAAATAGAAAATTTTCAAGCTTGCACGTAGTAAAACAAATATCTACTCATAGGCTTTATATTCTTATATTTGTTTTAGAATCTAATAATGAAACGTATTAAATAAGGTTTTCTTTATTCAAGATTTTTTTTTATTTGCTAAGATATCATTTCTTTGTTTTCTCCTTAAGGGAAAGAAAAGATTACATATCAAATATGATTCTGGTGCCAACCATCTTTTACATAAAGTGACTAAAAGCAAAGAATGACACCTGAAGTTGGTGGTTGAATATAATACTGATATATATGTATAATAATGCCAGATAAAGCTGATGAGATTTCAGCTTACATCTTGTACAGCTTACTTGAATCACATTTAAGATCAACAAATGTAAAGTTTTTTTAAACACATGAATCTAAACATAAATCAAAGGCTTGAAATTAGTAAAAACATGATAAAAAATAAAGATGGAAAAAATAGAACATAAATAGTTTGCCCATATTGTATATAATGTTATTACTTTAATATTTAAGTATTGATTTTTGATTTAACTGTTTAGCTATTCTTCTTCTAAACAGATTAGACACATTTGTATATACCTGGGCTTACTAGTGGAAAAATGAATGTATACCTGGATAACTTTATTGGTATATCCAAGTATTATACTGGATAATTTGCATATTCCTAAGATCTACAGTACATTGCTTTTTTCTGTTGACTGATACCTTTTTACTGGTTGATCAAGCAGTTTCTTATTCAATACATATATTTAAAAAAAAAATCTTCAAAACAACTTTAACAATGTGATAGAACTGATATGACCTTAATCATTTTAAACAATATTGCCACAATGCACATGGCTGCTTAAAGTGCACAATCGCCATGGAGACGGTTGCCTGAGCAGTTCTGAAGCATTTTCTATCTCTTTGAGAAATATCCCTTAATAGCAACAAAGGATTAGAAATCAAATATCTCATATAAAGAGGATCTTGAGAGATGATAACGAAATCTCCCAGCTGTCCTTATTTATAAATGATGTGTTGCCTTTACCACCTACATTCATGTTTTAGGGAGGTGAAAGGAAACTGGAGAACATGGAGGAAACCCACACAGACATAAGGAGAATATCTAAAAAAAAAAATAAAAAAAATAAAAAACTGACTGTAACCTAAGCTCTGGATCAAACCAGGGTGTCTCTACTGTATCTAGCGGCAGTGTGTTCCTAACCCAGTTATTCTGAGTAAAAAATTTGTTTAAAACTACAGCTTATTATCATTGTCTTGCTTTGAAAAAAAAAAAAAGAAAAAAAGAAATCTCATTACTTGGTATAATAACATGAATAGCTTCAATCGCTATTACACAATATCTGTCTTTTATGTGCTTAACTTACACTGATGATTGATGATGCAGTTTCGGTCTAATCAGAGGCCTCATTAGAACATGTCACTTATTATTCAGCCTCAGTTCCTACACAGCAAGAGATGCAAATGTTATTATACTGGAGCTTGAATCTCATAGAGAGTGCAATTGACACTGTAGGGCGTACCTTACTTGTCAAATAAATAACATTAAAGTGCATCAGAAAGGCTTGGAGTTATTACAGTTTACACCTTTGCTTACACTTAAATTGTAACAAGCTGTGCTAGAACTGGTTTGACGAAGCAGCAGTCGCTCATCACTTAATGAGTTGCGCAGCCACCGAGATAGCAAAAGCAGATGCTTATCTACAGAGATCTGCATTAAAATAACCAATTAATATCCCATTATTTACTCTTCCTTTCATGGAAACTTAGATCTCTGTTGTCTGAAATGCCTCTGGAGATGCTTTGTTAAAGTCTTTTCGGGCATCTCCGTGGTGTGATAAGATCCTTGTTTGTGTCACATTTTTTAGGCGCCACTGAAGCGCATCTTCTTATTCTTTTCAAAATGGTCTCTGGAGACGCTGTCGCATGGAAATCAAGCGTATATCTTAGTTCCTACTGCCTTGGCCCCATCCCCATTACACTCTCTTTCAAGGACAATGTGGAAAAAATCATATGATAGGACAAATCTTATGACCTAGGTCACTTAATAAGAACTTTTTAGAGATGCAAACAGACTTTTAAAAGACTGCAGAGGAATGTTGCTAATCTTGGCTTTTTGACAACTGAGTCGTTCATCATTCTCTCATTCAGTGATATCTGCACAAGAGAAATCTGTAATTCTTAGTTCTTGAAAGGAAACAGGGGCTGGCTTATCCTCTGAGACCAACTTGCAGCAACCTGACCCAAAAAGAAGCTGTTTCATGTGCTGTCTGCTAACAGCAGGGAGTGTGTGTGTGTGTGTGTGTGTGTGTGTGTGTGTGTGTGTGTGTGTGTGTGTGTAAGCGCAGAGTAGTGGGAACTCTAAATCAGCTCCTACTTCTGGGCAGAAGGAAATGAAGAGTATTGATCCAGGAGACACTTCCCAGTCTGGTAGCCAGCCAGTCAGTACACACATACACCTACACTCGCACACACGCACACATGCACACACGCACAGAGCAGACCAGCAATGAAAATTATTTATTACTTTAAAGGATAAAATCTAAATTGTTGTTTTCATTTTATTGTTAAGATTTTAATCTGATCACTTGGAGAAAAAAAAGAAGTCTTTTTATCTGCATGTTTTCACTTTTTTTTCCCTAAACATCTGTGATCTGAAACATCTGAGTTCTTCTTATAATTTATAGCAGCTTTAAATAGTCTCTTTTTTCTCTATTGCTTTTTATGTTATATTTACAAAAAGCAAAATGTACCTACTGTACATACATACACCTAAGCTATGTAACTGCATGCTTTTGTTTAGCATACTTAAAAAATATTAAATGTATTATTTTTGGAACAAGGTATGATATTTTTAATTGATTACAGTTTTAAATAATAAGTAATTTAGGTAAGTTTAAATTTGTATCAAATGCATTTAGTTGTGCTTTTGAGTAACTTAGTTGGTCTAAAGTAGATTGAAGAATATGGAGTGTAGAGGACATTGTGTTTCATGTAGACTTTTATGCTGCGTTCCATTCCACAGTGCACATAAAGGGTGCTCCCTACTCCTTGCTCCCTGTGCAGGCATGTCGATTAAGGAAACTTCCCTCAACAAAATTCCCCCATTCTACAGCGCAGGCGTCACTTCCTCTGTGTTACCATGGTAACATAAGCAACTTGGGTACCTGTTGCTGCTACTGTGAAAATTTCACATATTTAAATATTGAATATTTATTAAAACAAAAGCTGATACCATTTATAAAACGTACTGTATACTATTGAAATGTGTATAATTTGTAAATGAATTATTTTATTTTTTCAATTTTTTTTTTTTAAGTTAAATAAAAATGTATTGTGTCGTATTAATATTATGTTATCCTCTATAATAATCACTCACTCACTTACTCATCGTCTACACTGCTTTATCCTGTATACGGGGTCTTAGGGGGCCTGGAGCCTATCCCAGGAGACTTGGGGCACAAGGCGGAGTAAACCCTGGACAGGATGTCAATACATTGCAGGACACCCACCCACATACACACTACGGGCAATTTGGGAATGCCAATTAGCCTAATCTGCATGTCTTTGGACTGTGGGAGGAAACCCACCAAGTACAGGGTAAACATCCAACTTCCATGCACACAGAGACAGGAATCGAACCTGGCCCTTGGAGTTGCAAGGCGAGAGTGCTAACCCCTACACCACCATGCTGCCTCCTCTATTATAATGATAAGCTGATTAGCTGGTTTTAAAACTGGGGTTTCCATTGCTTATTTGTCAGATTTTGTTTCTTATTCTTTTTGCTTATTCTTCTCAGTTTGAAATATCCAGTCTCTAGTTTTTCATGCTAGAGCTATGAAATGGTTCCTGGTTTTAATTGTTAGTTTCAGTTTTTTGAATTTATGTTGTTAATAAAAAAAAAAACATGCCTGTATGTTACATTGTAGGCAACACGGGCACGTAGTTGTTAGTACTGTACTATCATCTTGCACCTCTAGGTCCGAGGGTTTGACTCTCACCTTGGGTCTGTGTGCGTGAAGTTTACATGTTCTACCCGGTTTCTGGTTTCCTCCCATAATGCAAAGATATGCAGTTTAGGTTAATTATCATTTTCCAATGGTGTGTGTGTGTGTGTGTGTGTGTGTGTGTGTGTGTGTGTGTGTGTCTCCTTTGATGGATTGGCACCCTTTCCAGGGTGTACCGTGCCTCATGCCCTCCTCAAGTCTCCTGGGATAGGTTCCAGGCCCCCGTGACCCTGTACACAGGCTTAGCGGTGTACTGTATAAAAGATGAATAAATTAATTGTGCATCCTCCAAACTTGACCAACATTGACCTTCAAGTCTGGGGCTTCGAGTGAGTGAGTACTCTTGTGACTTAGAGCGACTAATGGCGGTGCACTGGGCAGGCTCCCACAATGCAATTCATTTAAAACCCTGCATCACAGAGCAAGCAAGGGAAGTTGACTGGGCAGGTTGACTTCACAAGGTGTTCAGGATGAGGTCAATGGCTTGCCTTATGGCACTCAGATGTAAGGCTGAATGCACCAAGATCCAAGGTGACCTGGTGGCTTCCATGACTACGGCTGACAGTTTTATTGCCTGCAGAAGAGAACATGGGGATCTCAAGGGAGCTGCAGAGGTTGACAAGAAAACATCCCATGACAAATTTCAGTCTAAGCCAGTCCCTGTTTCTCTAGAGGTCGAAGAGACAGCCTCCCATGCCAGGTATTAATCATGCTCTGCTCTATCCATCCCTGGTTCTGCACAAGATACACTTTGTTCTGTCCAAGATAAGCTCGGCCTGGTTCTGTCATGTAACTTTATGTTTAAGTTAAGATAAAAAGACTTTAGGTTAAAAGTTTAAAGCCATTATCACTGCAATCTGTAGCATATTCTAAGTTTGGAACTGTTAGTTAATGTACATATTACCTCTACTTATTATTTGAACCCTTTTGTTATTTCAATTTTGGTTTACTTCAAATAAAATCTGTGTAATTAATGTAATGCAAAGGGACAGAATTAGAACATAACTGTGAATGATTCTTTTATCTTAGCTGAAATGAAAGAAATTGTTTTTTTTTTAATTTGTGGAGAATTAATTAATGGACAAAAAGTAAATGCCACATCACTCCGATGGCATTCGAAATTTAAAATTAAGCTTCAGATAATTTTTGTGTAAAAATGGAAAACATAAACTGTCCATTCAAGGTGAAAAATGGTTGAAGTTGAATAAATGCTAATCAAAGAAGCAGGAAAGAGGATCAGGTTTAATAAACTTTTCTGTTCAAAACAAACCAACTGGTCTGCAAAGTGAGTCCAACTTTTAGCACAGTATATCACACTCAAGTATTTAATGGGTGTTGAAAACTGTGTGTGACTGATCTTTGCTGCTGTATGTATATGAGCAGGTAGTGAGTGTGAGATAAAACATAGTGCACAGTGGTTGATGGGGCTTTCAGGACAGTTAAAGACCACTTTAAATGAGCTGTGTTGGTGAGAGCCTCCACTTGTCATGCCCAACAGCTAGGATTATAAAAAGCTTTGTTTGATCATAAGAGGATTTCAGCTTCTTTTACTTTCTATGAAATCAATAATTATCCATAATTACTCATAATAAAGAGCTTCCTCTGCCAGAGGTGCATCTAATCATTCACTTAAAAGGAAAAATGAGAATTATGTACTGTAGGTGGCTTAAAATAGCATAATTAAGGGAAGACATGTTGCTTACTATTAACTGAGCACCACTTTTGATCTTTCCTATGTAAAGCGTTTAACAGTTGCAGACGAGAACACGGACACAGGGAACATATATAAGGGTAAGGAAATAAGTGCTCTTTTATTTATAAAACATACAGGAACATTTGCAGTGGTTAGGAGAAATCGCTCATTGAGGAGCGGTTGAGATCCCCAAAGGTCTCAGAGAATAGAAGCAGCCGATCTTGCGCAGTTGACGGGCTGGGCAGGAGGAGGCAGCAAGGTTGAGACGCAGTTGCTATCCTTAGCCCCTGCCATCCACTGCAGTGGAGTGTGATCAGGAATTAAAGTAAATACTTTACCTCTCCAAGCTCGGTTTCTGACACATCGGTGTGCACTAGGAAGCGACGGGCAAAGTCAGGGTTCTGGAGGACGGGGGAGCTGATGAGGCGGGTTTTGAGTTGTTGGAAGGGCTTTTCTGTCTCTGTGGTCCGCTGTACTTTCTCCGGCTATCCATTCCTGAGCAGATTGGAGAGGGGCGTTGCCACAGAGATGAAGTCAGGCACAATTGATAATATCCCGCTTGCCCCAGTTTTTTTGTTTTTGGTAGTGGGAAGGTGCAGCCCCCTTCAATTTTTTTTATTTGGCAAAACTTTAGCAGTCTGTGGCCGGTACTGCATTCCAAGTACTTTGCTTAGGTCAGCTCCATGTGGGTAATTTTTGGGTTTGCCATCAGTCCAGCCCTTCTGAGTTATTCAAGGACCTTTTTCATGTGGTAAAGTTGGTCCTCCCAGTTGCTTGAGTGGATAATCACATCAACCAGGCTGCGGCATATGGTCGGTGCTGGCAGAATGTCCATCAAATGCTGGAAAGTGCAGGTCAAAGGGGAGGACCATGTATTGCCAGTGGCGCTGTTCAGTACTAAAAGCTTTAATTTCTTGAGTGTCAGCTGTGCATCATGAAGCATTTTAGCTAGATAGGGTCGCAAGCGGACAATCCTGCTGGGTGGAGTTTTGATTTCGGGTTTTACGAGGTCAATGATCTCCGGTTCTAAGTAGAACACATCTAGGAGCTTGTTCAGCTCTTGTTGCTGCAAAGACGAAAGGTCCTCACCTTGCTGTACTAGCTTATGACCCTTTGCTTCGGGAAAGAGAGAGGCTGGAGCTGAAACGAGTAGCAATGGTCCAATCCATTTTATAAAAAGATTTACATTATAGAGCTCATGGCTTTTTCTCTTGTTGCCTGTCTGGGGGGTGATATATGGCGGTGCAGATCTGCTTCACCTGCAAGAGCTGACAAATATGTGCCATTAATTTGGGCATGAAAGGGGTACCTTGGTCTTTGAGGAGTTCCTCTTTGGTGGGCCCACGCACCTGAAGAGCAGCGCCAGCTCCTTGACAATGGCTTTGGAAGTCGCTCTGTGAAATGGAAGGGCCTCAGGGTGGTGTGTAGCATAGTCCATTACTACCAAGATGTACTTATGACCCCTCGCTGATTTTGAAAGTGGGCTGACCAGGTTCATCCTAATACACTCAAATGGTGTACTGATGAAAGGCAAAGGAATTAGTGGGACACGGGTGCAGTCCTCTGGCACTCAGGTAACCCTTGAGTTCTGTCTCAGGCCCCAGCCAAGCGAAGCGATCCTTTATCTTCTCCATTGTGTTTTTCACCCCAAGGTGTCCGCAGAGAGGGTGAGAGTGGGCTAGGTGCATCACGACGTCAACCTTTCCTTGTGGAACCACTAGGAGGTCGCGTGGAGGTTGCTCTTCTTATTGTGTAGTAGTGTAGAAGTCCCCCAAGAATGAGGAAGTATGGCACCCATCAACCTCAGCCTCTCCCTCTATCGCTCTCACTTGTCCCCAGCAGTGTTTTAGGCGCATGTCTTCCTTCTGCTGTAGGGAAAAGTTGCCCTCGCACAGATAGAAATGGGTTAGCGGTAAGGCTTTGATCAGTTTCCGCCTGCGTGTTCGTGCCATTGTCCTGGACTTAAGCCACGAATGCCAGGCAAGATGAAGTGGCCTTTTTGCAGAGCTGTCTCCAATGGGAAGATGCTTTCTTCTTCTTTTTTCGGTTGTCCCATAGACCGGGCCGATCACATGTGTCAATGGCAGTGGTGAGTAAGGCTCTGGCAATGCAAACGCTGGCAGTGAGGGCAAGGAAGTTCTCCTCGCTGTTCTAGCTGACCACTAGCCCATAGACTTTGGAGTGCCACAGGTCTGAATGGTACAGATGGAGTGGTGTGCTGCAAGGTCTCCCGCTTTGGCGGGTCCTCTCTTTTCTCTGGCTCACGAGAGAGTTCCAGGAGTGCAAGCTCTCGGGCATCTGGGTGGCAGATAGTAAGAGGCGCTGGCTCTGGGACCGCCATCACACTAATATGAATGCATATATAGAGACAGAACCATTTTATATAATTATAACAGTTATTAAGTGTTACAATATAAAATACATAGGCTTAAATGTGTGTGGGGGGGATTTATTTTAATCCATAGTATCTTATGTTTAAGTGTCAATCAGTAGAGATGGTGACAGTTTCAAGAATAATCTCTTTATCAAGCCACAGGCAAACAAATCTAGAATGTAAAGCACAGTCAAGGTCAGAAGTTAGATGATGTTCAAACAATGATACTTTCGCAAGAGACAAAAACATGAACCAGAAACCCGAAACTTATTCATATCCTGTGGTGTGGGAAATCTTTTCAGGAAGCCAACTGAGACAAAAACCTATAATCTTTGTCCTGTGTGTGGTACAGCATATGCCACCACTTTAACAGCCAATAAAATGTAACCAAATGAACTTTTATAGCACCTTGTATGATTTTACACAAAACTGTATTATGCAGATGTCTTTTTCTGACATGGGCTGCTACACACTACAGCAGACTCTTGTGTTAACCAACACAAATGCTCTGTCTCACACACGCGGTCCTAAATATTAAATTGGTGCATTTTATTATTCATTTATGCAACTTCCCACCCTAATGCATAACTGGTTACTTTATGTGTAGTTAACATTTAACAATGAGTAAAAGAAACATCTATTACAAACTCAATCAGAAAATGTTTAATTTATGTTCATATCAGAAATAATCAGTAGGATGCATGTACTGTACAGACTTATGACTTACAAACTCCATTGTATGAACTTGAGATGCACAAATACTTTTTATATTTTATCATTTAAAAGTAGTCATAATAAGCAGTATAGCACTATGGGTTAGGCACTCGATTCAGACATCAATGAAAATCAGAATTCTTTCTTTTATCCTATCTGTATGCATGTCTAGTTTTGTCTTTGCCTGCTGTCAGATTTAATTTTAAGCTGCTGCTTAAAAATGTGGGGGTTTTTTTGTTTGTTTTTTTACTTAAACAAAAAAAAAAAAACCTCCATAACTGCACTTTCTAAAAGTGATATCAAAGCAAAAATATTCCTATAATGATTTGAATGGTGTGAAGTCAAAGGGTGTCTGGCTTCTCTTGTGATAGTGCTGAGAGATCAGTTTGTCAATGGTATGACAGTAGTCTAATTTGATTAGTTAAATCTTCATTTGTTGTCAGCCTGGCTTCCCTTGGCATAGTTTTGCCTAATTAAAGTTTAATAATGATATGATCATAGTTTCATGTGATTGGTTATTCTTTAAAATTTAAAAAGACAATTAAGCCTGTCTTTCCTTCGGACATGACATTAGTCTACGGTAGGAGGGCGATACAGCGTTTCACCACACATTCATCACATAAGATTTCAAAATACTAAGTATAGTAAAATACTTTAATGTATTTAATGTATTAAAATGACAAGTACAGTCAAAAAACTGGGAAAGCCTGGTTTTCCTTGGCATCTGGGAAAAAATGCTACTGTTCATAACTACTGTTCATAACCATACACACTGTCACATGTAATCTAAAGGTTTGAGTGAGGGTGATTTTATACTATGTAGCTGTGATGTGTAATTAAGTTCAGGTGCGTATGATCAGTAAAACAGTGTCATTCTCTCAACCACTCTTTGGTTTGGAACTGTAAAGGGCAGCCATGTTTGTAGGCTGCTCAGAATTATCTAATTTGGAAAGCAACACATTTCCCAGCTTTGATGTGACATCAAGGAATTTATAATCTTGTTCTGGGAGCACTGTCCACTGTTTTGAAGACTTGTGCCTGAATTTAATTGATTTTTCTTGATCCGTAAGTTCATCTAATCATAGTTTTGGTTGCCAGTGGATTCAACCAGAATGACTTACAGAGTGTGAGCAACATTTAGAAATGGTTCACAAAATATTCCATAAACTGCTTTATTCAGGTCAGAGTTCAAAGCGTATCACAGGAATCAACTATGTATGAGACTGAAATTCACCCTACATGGGGCATATTTCAAACATTATATTCTTTCCGAATGGTATCTGGTAGTGCAAAAACATCCAAAAATTAAGGTTTTTTAAGCTTTCTCTCTCTCTCTCTCTCTCTCTCTCTCTCTCTCTCCCTTACACACATCATGATCAATTAAAGCATTTTTATATCTTTTATTACAAAGTTGGTTTGTATGTAAAAAGCTGCTTGTAGAAACACTCCTGCATTAGTAATTTTTCAGACAACTTACCACAGGAGAACTGTACCCTCCAGCAGTAATTAAGAAACTTTAGTGTTATGAAATGTTCTGTCAATCTGGATTTTGTCATGATGAAGTAAGTTGCCAACTGTGTGTAGTTCAGTTCTACCTGATCAAACCGAGGTCTCAAAACAATTAAAAACTGTGTAGAACTTAATGTTCTTCTCTGGGAAGTATAAATGTGGGAGGGAATGATTTGATTTTCTTGGTTTTATTTGTAATCCAACCCTCTTATTACTCTTTTTCATGTAAGCGTCTCTCTCTTGGGGCCAAATAATAAGATGAGAAATAATTCTACATGTTTTCTTACTGGGACAAAGACAGCATTAATATAATCTCAGCCAGGCACTTTTACACAAAATACTAAGTCCACTTACTGTATGTTCGTGCCAATGGACCACCTTCATATAATTAGTAACACTGTTGAGGTCATTACTATCCATAAGCACAAATTTGCTGCATATTTTGAATCATTTCTTCGATTAACGTTTAAAATGTACTGTATGTGTAGTTTCTGTTGCAGTTACACTGAGATATTTTACTTCCATTGATGATCAAGATGACAAGTTGTGCTC
>JAOTRS010000002.1:8094923-8107119 GCA_028565755.1 Dinotopterus cunningtoni
TATGGACTTAGAACAGATACATATTATTCTATATGTTTAATACAAACTTTTGATCAAGATTACAAACAGTTTCATGCCTGGATAAAAACACTGCAAAACACTGACGCATTTAAACACAGACAGCTGGCATTTTTCACACATATCTGTGTTTTCTTACAATTTTTCCCATCTAGCTGAGCACTCGCCTTGCTTAAGGGTGAAACAGTCGCTCACTGTGCTCAGCTCCTTAAAGCATGCCATTAGGTGGAATGGCTAGCCAAAATTGCCCCTAGGTGTGAATGAGTGTTTGCATGGTGCCCTGTGGTCAACTGGCATCCTTATAAGTATTCTTGTCTTGTTCCCAGTGATCCTATGATAGGCTCCTGGTCCACCACAGTGTCGCTTTCCTATCATACACCAATACTTAGTTATATAACTACTTAAAAATTAACATTTTGCATCAGTTTTTTTTTCTTCCAGTAGGACTGTATGATGAATGTAATTATGTATTTTTTCATATGAGGATGGCATAAAGGTTGGGCTTAGTGGTTAGCACTGTTGTCTTGATTCTTCAGGGTCTCCGCATTGGGTCTGTGTGCATGGAATTTGCATGTTCTCTCCATGCTTGGTGCGTTTCCTCCAGGTGCTCCGGTTTCCTCACACACAGTCCAAAGACATGCAGATTAGACTAACTGACGTTCCCCAATTGCCTGTATGGGCATGTGTGTGTGCCATGCGATGTATACTTCCAGTGAAGTGTTACACCGATCAGGCATAACATTATGTTCATGCACCTAATATCAAGTAGATTCCATCTTTTGCTACCAAAACAGTGATGCAGTGACTCATTTCTGTGGGAATCAGCATTAAACTTTTCAGCAATTTAAGCTACATTAGTTCTTGTATTGGAACGGGCTACTCGGGCTAGTCTTCATTCTCTATGTGCATCAGTAAGCCTTGGCCACCCATGACACTGTCACCGGTAAACTGGTTTTCCTACTACTTTTTGTATGTCCTGACCACTGCAGACCAGGAACATCCTACAAGACCTGCAGTTGTGGAGTTGTTGTGACCTGGTCGTCTAGCCATCACAATTTGGCAATTGCCTCTCAAATCTTTATGCTTGCTCATTTTTTTTTCTCTACACATCAACTTCCTCGACAATATCTTCACTTTCTGCCTATAATATCCCAACCTCTTCCAGGTGCCACTGTAACGAGATATTGTAACTGTAGCTACTGTGAGAGGAGCCACATTGTGATGGGTGATGTAATCGGTCATAGCAACTCCAAAACTGCAGGTCTTGTTGGATGTTCCTGGGGTGCAGTGGTCAGGACCTACAAAAAGTGGTGTACATGAGGAGCGAAGGCTGGCCCATGTAGTCCGATCCAATAGCTTAAATCTCTGAAAAGGTTACAGTAATGGGTTAATTTCTGGCTCCCATAAAGGGATGTCAGAAACACATAGTACATCACTGTTGGTGACAAAATGGGGAACCTACTCAATGTTATGCATGTGGTTATCCAGAGCAATGTTATTTAGTCATTAAATGAATCTGAAATGAGGTGAGGTTTCTATATTATAATAATTGCAAGAAACTTCCATGCTGCTCATAATACATATACCATCAGAGCACTACTGAGAAGACAGGATAACTAATAGATAAGAGACATATGACAGAGTAGTACAGAAAAAAAGTACAGTCAGCTTCATTAAGGCTCCACTACGACGACGGTGAAATATTAAAATGATAATAAAAAGTGAAATGTCCCAGAACAGTGACTACAGCGACATTAGAGCTACTTCCTGAGGTTCTATGCATTATTAAAGAAGGAAAAGCCTTTCTGATGATCCAGTGATCTAGCTGGAGTGACAGCCTGATCTAAGTAGGGGCTTCTACAGGCAAAAAAAGAAGCCGAAGCTTACCCATATGTATAAATATACCTCATGTCAAAATGAACGGTGGACCGCTCTTAGCACAGCAGTGACGCTGACATGCTGATAGTGTGGTAGTGTGTGTTATGGCAGTATGAGGGTTTTAAAGATCTCAATATTCAGCCAACAGCAGTTCTGCGGTTCGAGAATGACACTGATGGAGTGGCAAGTTGATTGCCGGTAAGCGGGCATGGTGTTTAAAAACACTTCTGCACTTTATACACTCATAACAGAGATACACAGACTAACATGTCAGTGTCACGGCAGCACCTGGAGTCATTCACCACCCAGATTATATCAAGTAATTTGGTGATCCATTTCCATAATGGATGGGGTAGATATGGACCTATACAGAAGCACACACACTCACAAACAGGCAAACAAAAAACACATGCTAGGGCTATGCTGCTTATAGATATATTATACAGAGCATGTTGCCAGCACTAACATTATAGTTAATAAATAATGCACACTTTACCTGTAGTTACATCTCCATCTCACTTATTGTCTACTTGTATACACTTTTTTCCTGTACAGAGGGTTGGGGGGACCTGGAGCCTATATCTTAGAACGGGGTGCCAATCCATCACAGGGCACACATATATATACACACACACACAGTACGGGCAATTTGGGAACACCAATTATCCTAATCTGCATGTCTTTGGACTGTGGGAGGAAACCCACCAAGCACAGGGAGAACATGCAAACTCCATGCACACAGAACCGTGGTGGGAATTGAACCTGGAACCTGGAGGCAACAGTGCTAACCACTAAGTCACTGTGCCACCATTTGTAGTTACATGTAATGTTGAAAATAACTCTAGTTATCACTAATAATCTAAATATAGCCATTTTTCTTCTCCCAGCTTCCCTGCTTTTCTCTCCATTACAGAAATTACACCTTCTGAGCTGCCAGAAACAAGAAGTCAAGGTATATACATATATTCTTGTGGTTGTACAACATCCACACACTGGATGTTTGTGATTTTTTACTTTAACTTCAACCATGATTAAATAATTTCAATGCATGCTAAAAAATGTTTTTGATGTTGTATTTCAGTTTCAATACAACTGTGGTTTATTCTACACAAGTTGGTGAATAGTGCCCTCAGATGGTATCGCTTATGTATTACTACACTACAAGCCGGGATCAATATCGGGTTTTATCAAGCAGACAGGACATATAAAAATAAATTAATGCTCTTTTCTTATTTATTAAATGAAAGGACATCAATAAATCAGAATATCATATCAACAAAATAAGAGAATTCAAATATGTGAAGAATAGATTTGTTCTCCTGGTGAAGAGGTATCTTACAAAATGAGTAGAAAACAGACCAAGAGCATTTCAAATCCTTTTTTATTTTTATGCATGTGAGAAAAAAACATGAGAAAAAGCAGTGGGACATTTACAAGTTTACAAATGATTTCCAAGGACACTTTAAAACAAAAGACCGTGTCAGCTGAGTCTTTTGAGGACCAAAGCTGTGACGCTGTTCCCAGTCACACCACCAAACTGGAAACACGGTGTAGGCAGCTCTTGTAGCAATTCAAAGCCTGGAAGATACACACGTACAGGAGAATTTAAGACTGATGATAAATTTTTGTTCTGATTTTTTTTTTCTTCAGTATTGAAAATAATTAAGTATTGAAGTATTATTACTGTTGTAGTTTTTACATAAATACATATGGGAGCTTGAATTACATATGCAGCTTTTTTATTATATTATTAATATTTAAAAAAGGGACAAATAGGCCTAAAAAACAGCAAGAAAACATGGTCCTCAATGGCAAAAGGGCATTTAATTTGTGTGTGTGTGTGTGTGTGTGTGTGTGTGTGTGTGTGTGTGTGTGTGTTTTCTGTCAAATCCTTGTACAAGCTGTATTTACAGGGTGTCCCAAAAGCCTCCATTCACATTCAATGGTCTGAGTAACAGTTGTTTGAGTTCTTTGGTGACTAGATTGGTCACTGATGCCTTGTATTGAATTAGATTTTTTTTACTTGTGGTAGCATGTAAAGGCCTTGGTGTACCAGGAGAAATGTCATTCATTCATTCATTCATTTATCTTCTACATTGCTTATCCTGTGTACAGGGTGGGGGAAGCTAGAGCCTATACCAGGAGAATTTAGCCTCAAGACAGGGTACTCCCTGGACAGGGTCCCAATCCATTGTAAGGCGCACACACACATACACACACACAATGGGAAATTTGGAAACGCCAATTAATCTAATCTGCATGTCCTTTGACTGTTGGAGGAAACCGGAGGACCAAGAGGAAACCCACCATGCACGGGCAGAACATGCAAACTTCGGGACTCAAACCCTGGGACTTGAGGTGCCACAGTGCTAATCACTATGCCAGCGTGTCTCCCAGGAGAATAAAAATAATTTAAAGAAATGCATTTGCATGCAATTATATGCATAACATCAGATGTTAACATAAGTTTATTGTAAGTAGGAGAGATGATGTGTTAGCTAACCCTAACCCAAGCCGTCATACTGTAGGGAGGATTGTGTTATAAACAAAGTTGTGCTTCAGTACTGATGTTGCCTACAGTCCTAAGTGAAATTCTTGCCTAAAGATACAATCTAAAAAATGGTTGTTTATGTAACAACTTCTGCAGCAACATCATTTTTTCGATTAGATTAGTTTAGATTCAACTTTATTGTCATTGTGCAAAAGTACACATACAGAGCCAATGAAATGCATTTCCCCTCTCCTGACTGTTCCAACCACTCAGCATTCAGCATCACCAGTATACTAACCACTGACCTGATTACCCATCATTACCTGCATCTGTTTCTCACTGGTTTATGCCACAAGTTAAATGGGTTTTTATGCTTAAATGATTCATAGCTCATTATGTGATTTAACAAACAAAATCATTCCTCTGAAACTGATCAGGTACAGGGACTGGGGGGGGTTCATGTATGGAGACTTTTGGGACAGCCTGTGCAATGTTACATTATACCATTATACAGTATACTGTATAGTATCACAAAAATAATACAGGATGTTAATAAAATTACATTCTACACTGCATTGTTTTGAAACTAATGACAGTCATCAGTTTAAAATAAAATAAATCAATTCAGCTGAGGAATTTACATATCTGCACTAGCGCTGCAGTGTTATATTATATATCATCCCCTTAGAAAATGTAAAGTTGCAAGCAGAAACCCAAATATACTGAAATCAATTTTACTCTCTTCTACTACTACTTTTTTTACTACTATTTTTAACTTTTTTATTAAGTTAGAGTCAGTAATCCTCCCACCCCTTTTTCTTTCTTTTTGTTCTATTTTATTTAATTTTTTTGTATATCTAAAGTTGCTCTACTTTTAAGTAACTTTAGCTCCTGTACCTGGGCTGAAGATCTGCAGCAGCTGTTCTTTGGTCCAGTTACAGGAGGTGATGACAAAATGTCCCTGCGGCTTTAGAGCGGCTTTCAGTGATGTGAGATACTGGAGTTTTGCCATTTCTCTGTCCTCAGGGTTCAAACTAATAGCGTCAAAAGTGCCTTTGTCTATACACAGGTCAAACCCTTTCAGCTCAGGACTGGGGTTCAGAAAATCCTGCTCCTGTAATTATACAAAATGCAAAAATGTTAGGCAGGTTGAAAACAAAACCTTTTAGACTGTAACATTTTTTTTTTTACTTATCTAAAAGTTTGAAAATGCAGGTTTTGTAATACTTGTGTTGAAGTCTGGATAGCACCATGTTAAGCAGGAGTCACTAAAACTCACTCACTCTCTACCACTTATCCTGTTACAGGGTCACAGGAGGCCTGGAGGCTATCCCAAGGGACTTGGCATACACCCTGGACAGAGTGCCAGTCAGGGCGGAAACACACACTCACACACTGTGGGTAATTTGGAAATGCCAATTAGCTGCCTGTCTTTGGACTTTGGTGGGGGAAGGCCACAGTGTTAACCACTACACCACTGTGCCGCCTGTCAGTTTGATTTAATGCATTGAGATAATTACATATAATTATTATTTAATTTGCATTAAATAGCTAATAAATAAAATATAAATTATAAATATAAATCCAATATTTTTTGCAGCCATGTAATATATATATTACACTATATTGCCAAAAGTATTTGCTCGCCTGCCTTCACATGCATATGAACTTGAGTAACATCCAATTCTTCATCCATAGGGTTTAATATGATATTAGCCCACCCTTTGCAGCTTTAACAGCTTCAACTCTTCTGTGAAGGCTTTCACAATGTTTAGGAGTGTGTTTATGGGAATTTTTGACTATTCTTCCAGAAGCGCATTTTTGTGGTCAGACACTGATGTTGGATGAGAAGGTCTGGCTTGCAGTCTCCAATGTAATTTATCCTTTACCCAGTTTGGGAACCACTGCACTACACCAACGTGCGATAAAGGAGGCCAGTGGTTTAAACAAATAAAAACTAGATTTTTCCAAAGAAATTCTTTTGATTATATTTGGGTATGCTTTCCTTACAGTGTGACTAAAGTTGCACAACACTTTTTACACTTTGCAAATGTAAGATTAATCAACAATCAAGTTACATAAGGTATTAACATATTTTTTCACTAACAAAAAATACTGAAACTGTTACTACATGATTTGTTTTACAAAAACATCTCACATGTCACACAATAAAGACCTCTCACCTGAACTTTAATGTTTGTTAAGCCCTCTTCTGCCAGGACATTTGATGTGAGTTCTATTGAGGCACTGGAATAATCTATTCCAGTAAGATTCATAAACCCATGCTTTGCCTTAAGAGAAAGTATTATTAATAATACTTAATAATAAAAATATTTGTAAAGATATTCTGTAAAACACTGCACTCGTGTATTGCAACATACCAGTTCTACCAGGAAGACACCATTTCCAGTGCCAATGTCCAATATGGCAGCATTTTCAGGTGTGTTCTGTTTCTCCATCCACCGGATTACACGGTTCATACTTTCTTCCCCAAACCTGAGGGCAGGAAAAAAGTATAGCATTGAGTATTGTATTGGACTATTAAGAATAGTAAAATGGGGATCAGTTGTAGTAAATCAACTTCCAGTCTATTCTAAACCTTGCAGCTAGCACAAACTGTGCTCTTCTAGCACAGAAAGGTCTACCAGCCTGGTACCTGGGCACAACAGGATGGAGTTTTCGACAGGGTTTCTTTATTATTACATTTTACATTACTACCTTATTTGGAAACTTAACCCAAAATTATTGCAAGTAAGTTTGAAAAAGTAATATCATATATAGTAAGAAAAGACATTACCATATTTCTCCAACATCTCCGATGTCTCTGAAGGTTTGGAGTTCCCTGTTATAAGCATTCTCCCAGCTAGGAGGAGAAAAACAATGGTCAGCATGTCATCATATGCTGTTTTATTATTATCATTACAATAGCAGTAGTATTCAAAACTTATTTTAATAATAAAATTTTATTATTATTATTATTATTATTATTATACAACTCACTTTTTTAGTTTTTAGTGTAAGAACTACTTTATTACCTACACAATTAAGTGAATTAAATGTTTAAAATTGTCTGGAATATGCCTGTTCCATCAGGGGGGAAAAAAAATTCACTGGTGTGATAACCTTGTCATTTGCTGAGACTAGACCTGACCAAATGAAGCAACCCCAGATCATAACACTGCCTCCAAAGGCTTGTACAGTGAGCACTATGCATGAAAGGTGCATCGCTTCATGCGGTTTTCTTCTTACTTCCTTTATAAGGAGATGGGTTTTACGAATGGGTCGGAAGTTTCTAAACTCATTTCCAGTAGTTACAAACCATAACCTGGGCACCATCACAGGGCACACACATACGAAAAAGCCAATTAGCCTAATCTGCATGTTTTTGGACTGTGGTGTAGTGGTTAGCAATGTTGTTTTACACCTCCAGGGTACAGGTTCAATGCCCACCTCGGGTCTGTGTGCATGGAGTTTACTCTGGTTGTTCTCCCAGTGCTTGGTGGGTTTACTTCTACAGTCCAAAGACATGCAGATTAGGCTAATTGGCTTTGTAGTATGTGTGTCTGCCCTGTGATGGATCGGCTCCCTGTCCAGGTTGTACCCTGTCTCCTGGGATAGGCTTTAGAGTCCATGCGACCCTGTATGCAGTATAGACAGTGAGTGGGTAAATGACTAGCCTTAATTAATTTACTGTGATGAAAAGGGTAAAACTATAACTGAGTGCCAATCTTTATGGTGAAATGTATATATAGATTTACTTCACCATATAGGCCTGCAGAAAAATGTCAATGCTTCAGAAGGCTTCAAATTATTGTATAGAGTGTTTTAAGCAAAGAAAACAACTAGGGAGATTAGTGCCATAAGGGAGGCTAGTGGTTTAAACAAATAAAAACTAGACTTTTGCAAGGAAACTCTTTTGATTATATTTTGTATGCTTTCCTCACAGTGTGACTAAAGTTGCACAACACTTTTTACACGTTGCAACTGTAAAATTAATCAACAATCAAGCTACATCAGTTATTAACATATTTTTTCACTAAGACATTTCAAAAATCACAAAAGTTAATCTATCATTAAAAAAAAGATGATTCACATATGAGGTCACGTGATAACTTACAGTAGAGATGTATTATTTACCTAGGGTTACATTACAGAGCTGTAGAATTTTACAATTCAGGGGAATGACACAAGACAGGACTGTGTTTCTGACATCCACACGTGTTCAAGATATCAGATAAACCTGAGCAGAGGGATTGTGTTACTTTTAAAAAACTCACTATTCTTTTGTTCCGAGTTTTGATGGAGCGAAATCCTCCCCAGAGCCGGCGTGTGAGCCTGAAGAACTCTCCTGAACATGTGAGCTCTCTGAAGCCATCACTGCAGCTCCGGATATGGAACGTTCAACCATATGATTTCATAATAAAAGTAGCGCATGTGCACCACATAGAGTAAAAGTCCGTATAGACTGGAAACTTCTCAACAGTAAACATAAATGTCCATAAACATTTGTAGAAATCTTCAATGAAAAAATAGAGCTTATCATTTTTCTGTGGTTTGAATTAATTATAATCTAATAATATTTTTTTTTAATTATAAAAAAAATATATTATTTTAAAAATAACCCTAAAATTTTTGTAAAAGAAAGAATCTCTATTCATTACTTTGTAATATATAACTACACTGTTATACCAGGAACACTGTGCCTACATCCTGTACAGTGAACCAGTTCATTCAAGACACCATGCACACACACACACACACACACAGATCCATCTCTCTCTCTTCCCACACACACACAAACAGACACAAAGTGGCTTAACAATGTATACACACTTCAACAGTTGTTGTCAGTTTTAAAACTCAAAATGAATTATGGCCACAAGGTATTGTATTATGTTTCGCCTAAAGATGTTGGGACGGCAGAGTGGCTTCAGAGTCGTGGGTTTGATCCGGGGTCTGTGTACATGGAGTTTGCATGTTCTCCCCACCTAGTGCTCTAAGTCTTTTGGGAAAGGCTCCAGGCCCCGTACAACCCTGCATACAGGATAAAGCGGTATAGACGATGAATGGATGAATAAGATGTCAGTAGTCGTACCATTATTGAGGCTATTATGTCACTGTGAAATTTTTTGCGTGTATATTTTTAATGTTATAGTGTGTTTACACGAGAGAGAGAGAGAGAGAGAGAGAGAGAGAGATGATATATAAGCACAGGCAGTATTCCTATAACCATACTGCCCAAGTATTAGGTATAAATAAAATACAAGTTTAATTAATTCAACTGTATGAAAAAAAGACGGAGACTTAGCCTTACTGTCTTGTATATTAATTAGAAATGTATAGTCTAATGCATATTACAGTACTAATACTTAAATAAAAAAAGATCCCAAAAACTTATAAAAGGTAGAAAGTTAAAAAATATTTGGTCTAACAATACTGTATCTTGAACACAATATAGGACAGTCCATTTGTTTCATTACGCATAACGCAGTTACTGTATTTTGGTGCTTGTGGTTTAAGCTGATATAAAGTGATAATTTCTTTTTTACCAGGTACAAGAGGGCACTGAGAATATACATTTTTGACACTAATCTGGTTTCTATGTTAAACTTGGATTTATAATGAAATTTATTCTATATTATTATATTTTCTAAAATAGCTTGCATAGATGCATGTATTATCCATACCACTTATCCTGTGTAGGGTCACAGGTTGCCATGAGCCCATCCCAGGGAAACTGGGGCACAAGGCCAACTCATCACAGGGCACAAGCACACACTATGAATCTTACACTACAGGCAAAATACACATCAGTTTACAACACATGTTTTTGGACTGCAGGAGAAGGAAACCCATCACATACAGGGGGAACCAGTAAACTCTGCACTTACAGACACAAGGTGAGACTTGAACCCCTAACTCTGGAGGTGCGAGATACTGGTGCTAACCACTAAGCCACCATGCCACCACAAGCTACAATCCCTTTTGACAAAAATATGTCCATTATAATTAGATTATAACTTAAGGTGAAGGTTACCAAGCTTTCCAATTGTATGTGTGACTATTTTTTTGTTGTTCTTTCCATACAGTTCTTTACATTTAGGCATTTGGCAGATGCTCATACCTAGAGCGACTTACATAAGTGCTTTAAAGTTTTCATCATTACATATCTCCTTACACTGGTTCACTGGGTTACTAACTAGAAGTACCATTGTACCATCACTCAAACTTTGCTTTTTTTTTTTTTATTTAACCCAAATATCTAGGGTAAATGTTTAGTTGCCAATTGAAGACTGCCAGTGACTCGGCTGTTCAGACATATAGAGAAAGGTCACTCTACCATCTAGGTGCAAGAACAGAAAACAGTCCAGATGAGTGTCTTCCTTGATCCCTGAGAGATGGTGGGACCAGCCGAGTATTGGGCGTGATGCAGGGTGTGATAAGTGATTTGAGGTAATTGGGTGTTGGGACGTTTTTAGCTCTGTAGGCAAGCATCAGTGCTTTGAATTTAATGCGGGCAGCTACAGAAAGGTAGTGGAATAAAAGTCCTTAATTAATGAATGATTGGTTTCTTATGAGTTAATGATTACTCTAGAAATATTGGTTGAGATGACACATTTTAATAATATTTTTACTATTTAATAGAATGAGGAGATGGCAACACAGTGGCTTAGTGGTTAGCACTGTGGCCTCACACCTCCAGGTATGAGGGTTAAATTCCCACCTCAGGATCTGTATGCATGGAGTTTGCATGTTCTGTGCTTGGTATGTGCTTTGCATTTTGAAATTGCCTGTAGTGTGCCTTGTGCTAGATTGGCACCCTGTCCAGAGTGAACGAAAAAATAAAATTATGATCCAAACACATACCATCTTCAGAGGGTCAGCTACATCTGATTTCCTTTAATTATTCTGGAAACCAATTCCTAAGTTTCTGTTACCGTTCTGTTCACAACTTCATTGCTGTGCCTGAAACACTCTGAGAATTTTACAATAGAGATGGGGGTGTTCAATTTAGTTATGAATCGCAATTCTTTTGTGTGGCGATTCACGTATCGCCAAACTAACCCCAAAATCGTAGCTTTTTGAAGAAGCTACTTGGATAAGTACTGAAACGTTTCTACTGAACTAAAGTAGTCCAGTTGACATGACTCATCTTCCAGATAACCTCACCTGGATGACTGAGCATCTTCACAGACATTTATAATAGAGAAGAACCAGTCGATCATACAGTGACCAGACTTGGCTGATTTTTAGTTTTATTGGCCATGAGCGGTGATCAGCCGATCAGCCTCAGATATAAACGTTTCTGTACCAAGCGCAGAAGCTTCCCAGTGGCATAACAGAAACACATGTTTATGAATTTACATCATCAAAAATCACACATGTTAAAGGCCTCTGATCCGCCCTTTTCTCCAAACTCTGTGAGCGAATTAATCTCAAAACACTGCGAGTGCTAATTAGTCAAAAATCGCAATGTTTTAGAAGCCACACGTTCTTAAAGCCACTCAACTCGCACGCTCATGGTCATGTTGAGTTTTTCAGGGAAAACGTATTGACGAATCAGGATATTTTTTTTTGAAAATGAAGTTTTTATTGGTTTTCTTAAACATAATATACAAGTACAAAAAAACAAAACAAACACAAAAAAAAAAAAAAAAACCTGACACAACAGTGGTGATCACTGAGTAATAACCAGAGATAACACTGTAGAGCTCAACAAGTTAAGCAAGTCACAATCTAAACATGGATCTATTATCAGTCATCCTTTGAAACTACAGTCTGAATAAATTTCTCCCATATTTCCACATC
>JAOTRS010000002.1:8131025-8143892 GCA_028565755.1 Dinotopterus cunningtoni
AAACAAAAAGATATTAAAAATTAACCTATGGCAAGATAAAATAAGCAGATATAATTTTACCCCTGTTTTACCCCATGTTCCCTCAAATAAGATTGTGTAAAAAAAAAAATCTTGCATAAAAACAGTTAAGTTTGTACGTCTTTTTTTCTATCTTTCAGTTATTACAAGTGGGAAATGACATGCAAATTTAGTTAAAGAACATCAATGCATGTTGGTGTGCAAAAACAAGACTTCGAGACGGAACAAAAACCAACGAACAAAACAAAAAAAATTAAAAAAACATGAAAACCAACAAAAAGGTCTAAAAAGGACTGAAGGAGGAGCGAGGAACGAGGCAACAGCCTAACACCTGCTTTTCTCAGATGTGCCAAAGAGTTCCAGTGGAGTTTTTCCCTTCGGTGGTTTTCCTAAGGTGAGGAGCGTGATTTTTACTGCTGGTGTCCATCCCAGGCTGCGTGTTTTGTGTTTGTGTGTGTGTTTTTAGGTGTTTTTGCAATTCTCAAAACAGTCCAATGGGCTCAGGACTCCATCACCATGTTACTTTTCATTTTTTTTTTTAAGTAACATATTTCTATAAAAAGAAGTCTTTTTAGAGAAAAAAAAGAAAAAAAAACAAGACAAAAAAAATGACACAAGATAAAGCCATTAAAATAGATTGTGCATGTAGTGTACACAGAATGGTTCAATTGTCTTACGAAAAAAAAAAAATCTTGTAGTATAAATATATCTTCCTTATATTTGCAGTCATGCTTGTCTGGCCAGACCAGTTCGCCACATTTCCTGAACAAATCATCAGGCTTTTTCCTTTTTCTTCTTCCCAGTCACAGAAATGTAAATTAATTTGTTTTTGATTTGTTGTGTGTATGTTTTTTGTTTTTAAGAAAATGCATATCTCTGACATGTGATGTGAATTCATCACATTGATACAAAAATGAATTTTGCTTTTGTTTTTTTCCCTTTCGCATTTTATAAAGGTGACTTAAATGAGGGGTTCGGGGGGCAGCGGGTGTTGAATCTGCTGTGGCTGCAGTGGAGGAGGGAGCTGTAGAGCCAGCAGGGACTCCACCATGCCGTGCCCAGCGTGTCCCATGTGCGCGGCGTGTGGAGGTGACGTTCCAGTGGCACCGGAAGGCTCGATTATTTCACCGCCATAGAAGAAGTAGTTGCACTGCTGGATGAAGCTCTCGATGACCGACTGGTTGAGTTTGGTGGTGGACAGCGTGTCCTTGTTCTCAAAGTCGGGCCTCATAAGCGTCGGCCAGAAGCAGATGGACAGATTGTCCGCCGTCATCAGCGTCGTCTTACTCTGCTGGCTCACCCTAAGAGAAAGGAGTGACACGGTTACCTTAGCAAACATGAAAATATTACCTGTATTGCATATAAGGCTCAATGATAATCATTAACGGGTAATTTAAGCAATTAAATACTAATATAAAATGTTTATTATTCATATGCATTTAAAAGTTAAGCCTTTAATTTTAACTGCATTCAATATTTTCTATTCATATTACAAAATCCATTAAACGTATGGTGCTTTCTAAAGGAAAAAAATATATAATAATAATGTTTTATTATAAAATTAAACAATTTGCAATTTTTAGCTGAATTTTACTTTTAAAAATAATTAAAATTTACTCATTAAAAATAATCCCAAAGTGGCGCAACAGAAAGCGTTCACAAGATCATGAGTCTTACTCCCGGCTGATACACAGGGTAGTGTGGGTGGGCAAAACAGTCGCCATTTCAGAAGGGGCAATAAAAAGAGATTTGAAGGACATTGAAACTGCTGTAACTGGGTTAAAAACCCTTTAACACAGTATTATTATAACCAGAAACTGTCAACTTTGTGGAAAATGTGACAGGAAAAAATTCATGAAGGGAGATCACTAAAACAATTGGTGAAGTTGCATAGTAAAAATCAACAGTAAAAAAAAAAAAAGGTTTATTTAGTAATGTGAGTAAGATCATTTCCATGCACACCGTGTGATGAGAACTCAGGACTGGGACTAAACAGCTGTGTGGCCATAAGAAAACCACTTGTTAGTGAGATTAATTAGAAAAAAGGGAGCATAAAGATTGGACTTGGAGAAATGGGAAAAGGTCAGGTCGGATTGACACTATTCTGATTGGTGCATCAAGGTAAAAAGGGAAGCACATAAAATGATGCACCCATCACTACAAAAACCGCTGGAGGCGGAGTTACAATCTGGGGTTGGGCCATGAATTTTGTAATTTGAAGTCATGACTTTGAGCTTTAATTTAAGGGGTTTGACAAAAGTGTGGCATTAACCATTCAGGGATTACTGCCATTTTCATACACATAACTTAATTTTTGGTGGCACAAATATTGGAACAAGTGGCTGACAAGCATGGCCAGTTGTGGAAACATCAGAAAGATAGAGGGAAAAAAAAAATTGGAAGTGGCCAATACAACCGCTACTGATCCAAAGCAATGTTATGGTATAATGTGCATTGACTCCCAGTGGAACCAGGTGAATGGTGTTTATTGATGACTTGACTGCTGATAATAATAGCAGTATGACGTTTGAAGTGTATATGGCTATACTCTCTGTTCAGGTTCAACCGAATACGGGCAAACCGATAGGACATGTGGCAGATGGATAATGACCCAAAACATACTGTCAAAGCTAAGAAAGTCAAAGAAATGGTATATGTGAAATAGGATATACAAGACTGAAGTCAGACAGACCCGCAAAGAAGACTTAGCTGAAGGCAGCTGCAGTAAAGGCCTATTAAAACATCTTCAGGGAGGAAACTCTGCATTTGGTCATTTTCATCCAAGTTTTGAAATTATTCCTTATGTTTGTATTTATGGTAGTTTGTTCCATTATTTCTGGAATGGCTCTAATTCCTGAATGGTTAATGTCACACTTTTGTCAACCCCCTTGAATTAAAGCTGAAAGCTTTACTTCGCTTACATCTTGAGTGTTTAATTTCACATTCGATGTGGTGGTCCACAGAGGCCAAATGCCAAATCCACCCCCATATACTTTCTCTCTCTCTCTCTTTATAATATATACACGGTTTATATATGGTTTATATAATGCCTTTGCAACTTTAGTACATTTGATTCAGTAGTCCTCTACACTGGAGTACTGAAATTCTAAACTAATTAATGATGAAACATCAACCTGATCCATGATCAGAGCAAATTAAATTGGCTTTTCAGCAGGTCTGGAAGATTTAAACAGCCGTAAAAAACCTTTAACACTGCTATGACAAAGAAAAGAATGACTACCAAAGAGCTTGTCAGGTAAAAGCAAAAGCATGAAAAGCTGTGTTCAAAAGGTCTACCAGTCCGAGCTTTCCTCGCTATACAAAATGTAATTAAAAAGCCCAAGCCCAGGGTACACATGAAAGTATTTCATGTGGGGAAAAAAAGAAAAGCCTTCGGTTATTATAAGTCTCCTTTTTCATAAGTTTTAATTATACAAGTCTCTGCTTTTACCATGTGGCCATGCTAGGCGCTGGTGTCGCAATATAAATGCTCAGTACATTATTAGAGGAATTTTAAAAATATTAATTTAAAAAAGAATTAACAGTTATCTTTAGGCAGGTGACCATTTTATTGTATATTAAAGGCTATTTAAGTTACAGCAGAGTTAATACGATTAATAAGTGAATAACTACATACATAAAGAGTATGTGTGTGTATGCATGTTTTTATATCTTGGTGGAGACACTTGCATGCACAAGGACAGATATATCTGACTGTTTTTTTTCCTTTTTTTCACAGATTAAAGTTAATAAAAGTGTGTCAATGGAGGGTCCTCATAAGGATAGTAAAACTGAGCACAACAACCAACCTGAAGAACAGAAGTTTTTACCTGTTGAGGTGAGTAATCACATATTTGAAAACTTCATAATTCACAGACGGAAATTTCCTCACAATGTCCTTCAGCACTTGCAGTCGTTCAATATGGTCCATTATTTCTGCAAACATGGAAGCACATTAAATAAACGTAAATCAGATTCATGACGGCCTTGAAATAGTTAATCACTCATTTTTATAATGTTTGTAAAGCAATTTAAGAAAATGTGTCCAAAAATATCCACTCTGATATCGGTTTTGGTGTTAAACAGTGTCTCGATCAGCTGTCTTCCTGCTAACGGTGCCGCTGAGACCGGGTGTGAGACTAGTCGCAACACATCTGCGAGTCTGGCGCTGACGTCACAGAGAAAAAATGTTTGCTCAGAGAAATACTGCACAATGGCTGTCTGAGTAAGAGAGGATGAGTGGAAATCTGGCAGCAGCTCAAGCAGTAAGGAGGTAAACCGAGGCACAGAGGCAAGAGCGAAAGAGAACGAGAGAGAGAGAGAGACGCAAAGAAAAGGAAAAGCAATGCAGAACAGAGACATTAGCCGACTGCTGAGTGCCTACGGAGTTTGTCAAGAACACGTCATACCAGACTTCAGATTACATTCAGCACCACAGCTTGGGGGGGAAAAGAAAGCATCGGGAGGAAAAGAAATAGCTCAAGCTTAAGAAAAAAAAAACCCTACAGCATCAGCGAGGATAAAAAAATACATGTGCATTTAAATTACTAATCATCAGCCTCCTTGGATGGGATTATAGAGTGATGATAGGATTTATTTCCTGTTGAGTTCAGCACAGATTTCTTCAGTTCCTGCTAAATCAAGGGGGTGGAGGTACAAAACGGATTCTTGCCGGCCGTCTTATCAGCAGAGAGGCGTTTACCTGTGGGAGACGCTTTTAGTCAAAGTGATTTCATTGCGCTGGAGAAAATAAGGGTTAAGGGGCCATCAGTGACAGCTTGGCGTGGTGGTAGAATTCAAACTCGTCACTTTATTTTAAATGTAATCCAGATAGCAGTAAAAGCTACATAAAATCCATTCAGATCTTTGCCTTTCCACACATCAGCACCACTGCTCTCTGCTATATGTTTAATAAGAAAATCCATCACACTTACTATTAAACTATAATCTATTCATTACTGCCATTACATCAAATGTCAAATCAGATAAAATAAGCATCTGGTCTCATATTAGATTATTAGTTGGATCCTGGTCACATGACTAACTGCATGACATCAGCATGACAGGCCGTGTGACCATGAGTCATTACGCAATCATAGATGGATAATATGAGTGCTAAGTGTGTTTTTTTATAGTTGTATTTACAGTAAGTCTACAGTACGATTACTATCTATTAAAGATTAGTGATTTGATATGATATATGATTTGCGGTTCTTTGGTTTGGTGATTCACTTATCGCCACAATCGATTTTTTAAAACCTATTTTTACATTTATAATAGAGACAAGCCATGACAGATGATCGGCTGATAAGCCTCAACGTACAAATTATTCTGTACCAAGCACAGAAGCTTAAGAGTGGCGCAACAGAAACACCCTTTTATTATGTTACATTATTAAAAATAAATTGCAATTTAGTCAATGTTAATTGTTCAATGTTAAAATTGCGCGAGTTATAACCCTGCGTGCCCGCATTAGCAGCCACTCAACCCGCATGCTCTCCGTCAAGTTGAGTTTAGCACCTGAGGTGGATGTCATTTCTTTATAATCCCACAGGTGTCACACTCTGAACCATTTACACATTTTCATCTTATGTGATAAGAGTAAAATTATTTGCCTCAGAAATAATAATAATGGCGGATGACAGAGATATGTGCTGCTCAGTAAAAACGTTGCTTTTTTTGCATTTTGAATTTTTTTATGCAACTTTAATTGTAAGTTAAATGTTAAACTCTTGTATTTGAAGTTAGTTTGAATTGTTTAAATGCTGCACTTGGTTTTTAAGTGAGAAAACTAATGTTATCAGGAATGCGCTACATTTAATCATTCACATGTTACATTTAAAATTTTACAACTTGTTCAACAGACGTTTAAAACCTGCACAAATTCCATATATATCACGTGATACCTGAATCTTTGGTTACAAGTCCTCAGCGATGTGCTGCCTCTTCTATTCATTTGAATTAACGGAATTAATGGAGAAAATCTCCCAGGACGAGTTACAGCTCGATTGCATTTACCCGGAACACAACGCACGTACCAGACCTACAGTACCATCCTGTACTGAATGATATGAATTCGAATTGCACCCCATTGCACCCCTACTATTTACTGAACAGACTATATTGTATAATGCACTACATAATGTAATGCATCAGAAAAGAAATGTCAGCTTGAATTCAGAAAAAAACTGCACTTAAAACAAGTAAGTTATGTAAAATAAGTTACATAACAAACAGATACCATAAAAATACAGAATTAAGAAAAGAGACACACTACCAGTGAGCCAGTCGTCTTTACAGAGTGATTAACAACATCTTGTAATTATATTTATATGCAAAGGCAGCAGTACTGGGTTTAATTCTGTGCTGCAACAGCAGGGTGTACACCAAGTAAGGCTGCACCATTTGATTAAAAAATTTACATTGTGATTATTCTCACACACATATAAGAATAAGAATACTGGAAGTAGTTGCATAAAGGTCCACGAACTTGTCCACTATTACTGTACCTTCGCTAAGTATTCTCTGATTTTCTTGTCTCTGACGTTTTCTCATTCGGCATTATGCCTGCACGTGCCTCGTATGAATTCTTTAAACTAATATTCAGAAAGCATCGAATTGGCCTTTCCTGGTCACCAAAATCACACACACGCCACTAGTTTAAAACAAACAATGCACTGATAAATGAGGATGTGATTGTGCAGTTTTAACATGAGTCTCCGAGTCCATAGGTCATGTTCAGTATACTGCGGGCAGAACGCCACATGAGTTATTACTGACTACGCACACATTACCTGTAACAGATTGCACTTTTTTTTAAAAAAATTTATTTTGTAATCCCACACGTTCTAAGCTGGTCACACATCCCGTATGACAAGGGAAATTTTTTTTTACAAGTTTTATCAGCTTGTTTAGAAATGCACCAAAATCTGAAAATGTAAAAATATAATGAAATGGGATATTTAGAAAATCGTGCTACTGACAGAATAGCACTTCACATCAAATCGACCCCCAGGTGGTCCCTGGTGATTCTCATGCTTAGTAATCATATAGTCACGATTCATTTCGTGTAATTTATCCGGTGAGAAGTCGGACGGCTCTACAAAATGGCTAGGTTCCAAATAGTGCACTGGGGGCATGGACGATGTAATCAAATACTTTCGATGTCCAACGTCATCGCAGCTAATCCTCAACAGATGACTTTGGTTATTTTGGACGCAAATACAGTACTAGCGAAGTGTTATTTTAAACAGCTTGTACGATAGGCTGATATGATCCAAATATTTACACTTTACCTAAAGTGACTTATGCTGTAGATAACTTTTGGACCGTGAAGCTAGTGCTTGATGTGGCATACCGAGGACAAAAACTGAGGACATTTTGTTTAAAATCAAACGAAAATGGCTTTAATTATTGTAACTCATTAATGCCTAAAACACTACAATGCAAATTCTTTTTCTTCTCCTGTCTGTTTGCATATTTCCACTAATCATATCTGTGAGGGTGACGTGCTCTTTATGTGCGGCGTCTGGGTTTTATAGTTAAGCTCCATTTATATAGAAGAAGATTATAAATAGTTTTATGTTCTGGCGCAGGCTTTAAAATGTGTGCTGGATGGAAACGAGAGCTGGGCGGGGAAATAAGTAGTAAAGGTTACCACGGCGACCTTGCTGTAAACAGTATTACACATGGGGGTGGGAGGTAGGGTAATACAATCAGTTATCACATTTTTTTTTTAACAAAAGGATATCATTATAGTTATTTTTAGATATCATCAAGCTCCACCGCACTATAAAAAAAAGTAGTGGACAAATTATACCCATGCTCAAACAAGGAAGAGTTTCTTTATGATTCATTCCATAACACGTAAAAAAAATTAAAATAAAAACCTTTACTGAATCAAATGAACTCTGTGTGAGTGATAACAATCTCAGATCTCTGACACATCTAAAAGAGCAAGAGAGGAATTATGTACTCACTAGCTGCTTCTATAAGCTCTGGATGGAGACTGTAGGGAATGAGTGGGTCTGGTAGATCAGCGAAGAATGCTTTGAGTGCCCCGGCTACAGCGTTCACAGCAACATCCATGGCCATTAAATCCACACTGTGGTCTATATAGAGAGACAACAGAAATGTTAGCGTGAGGAAAGTGATAGTAATGTAAAAGCTGCATTGAAATATCTTTTGTCAGATGTGCCGCCACGGTGCTGATTAATTATGTAAAATAGAATGCAGAAGGTGACGAGGACAAAATGACGGCTGTCGAGGTTGATCTCTTTATGTAGTGAACACAGAAAGGCAGGAACTCAGCAGGACAAGAGGTGAGATCATAGCTCTGTATGGTCACTGTCCACTGTAATCTTCCTACTGTCCACGGTTCGGCAAGCTGCAATGACTGGGCTTTAATATGAACCATGGATATATACAACCTTTTGTATAGCATTTAAGCAATAAACTCTGTTCACCATTTCAAAATATATTAATGTCTGGCCAAAAAAAAAAAAAAAAAAAAAAAAAAAAGGATGCACACACTAAGATTTCATTCAATGCACACTGAATGCCCAAGATCACATGACCATTTTGCATCACTCCACAATCCAATCTTAAACTGGAGCTTTTTGATTAGTCTCACTAACAAGTGATTTTCTTATGCCCACTCAGCTGTCTAGTCCCAAATCCTGTGAGATCTCATTACTGTCTGCGTATAGAAATCACTATATTTTTACGTCTACTATTAAACATACTGTAGCTTTGGCTTTTACTGTCGATTTTTTTTTTTTTAACCTTGCAACTTTACCAAGTGTTGATGGTGAAGTGATCTCCAACCATGATTTTTTTGTTTGTTTGTTTCTGACCACATTTCTTCCACAAAGTTTATGAGCAACATGGATGTTGCTCATATTTTTGTGAAGCTGCTTTGAGACAATGACCATTGTTAAAAGCGCTATATAAATAAAATTGAATTGAATTGAATTGAATTGAATTGAAAGTTAGCGGTTCAGCTGAAGCGCTGAAGGCTTCTCAACCCACTTCCAGCAATTTCAAATCTCCTTAGTTGTTTTCTTTGCTTGATGCAGCCCAATAAATCTGGCCCTTATCCTTCTGAAATGGCATTTTTTTAATTTATTTTTTTGCCAGGGCAGTGTACAATGACGATGCTTTAACGGTAGATCTACTGTATGATTAAATATGACTAAGAAAAATGACTACTTTCTATTTGTTTCTTATGAAAAAATGGGGTCATGGAAAAATTTTTTGAAGTCAGTGAACCTGTTTCTTTTATATCGCACCTGCTGACTTTATACTTTATCCTCCTAACTCCACCCGTGAGCAAAGAATTGTTCTCTTATGATGTGTGACAGCAACTAAACATGAAAACCATGCAGTGTAAAATGTGGCTTAACAAGTATGTCAAGATAAAGGTTTAAAAAAACAACAACAAATAAAGAAAATTAATCAACACTTAACTAATAAGAAAGAAAGCCAAAGAAGCACGTCTTATACTACTAATCATCGAAAGACTGCATGTTTGTACAAAATGCAGCCCAGTTTAAATGTTCTTGGGTTTCCATAGAGGCACAACAGAAAAGCATTCGAGCTTTTAATTAGGCGTCCACAAGTTCAAATCTAATGATGCTACAGCCTCTTATGTCTGAAAATCAATAGAGCAAAAGCAGATGTGCTCTCCGTGAAGGCCTTGTCAATCACTCTGACACTAACTTATCCTTCTGTATGTAAAAGAGGGCAGATAGCACTTTCCACCATGATCAGGTTTTCCTCTGAGTGTATTACGCTGCCTTGTGATATGGAAAGAACAGCGGTTCAAAATAAGGCACCTTATACATCCCATTGGACTTTATACTACCTTCAAGTTAGTTACTGTTGTACAATAGTGGTACAGAGAACTGGCAAGTGACCAAATAGGGGGAAAAAAAGGTGTGAGGAACGAAACGGGTGAGGAGGAAACAACTGAAACGCTCTACATCACATTTATGGGCTCTAACCCTGTCAAACATTAACATAATTACTCCCATCTTGTTATCTATTGAGGTCTCGCTCATCTGCTCTTGACTAACAGGCCATTAGATAAGTAAAAAGCCTTGTTTCTCTCTGGTGAATACATTAGCCTGTAGAGCAGTAAGAGAGATGAGAGGAAAGATTTTTCCGCAGAAATTAAAGAGGATGGAAACTGGCATCCAAAAGAGATTAATTATTAACCGGCTTTACCGACACGGTGTTTCTCCGCAATCACACGTAATTGTTTCAAATTTGTGAAAAAAAAACAGGCTATGATCCGCCAGCACAGTTCCTGATTAAGTACCTTGGTCAAACTGTTTCTGAATGTTGTCCTGATCAGTCTTGTTGCCGCACACACGATACAAGCCTTCTGAGGTGAGCCCTAGGAAAGAATGCAACAAACAAATGAACATTTCTGTTAGTAATTAAAGTCTCATACAAGTTTGAGGAAGTAGCATTTAAATAAACAATTAAAGCACTGTGATTGCTATAACAATGCTAAAATAGTGTTGATGCAAAAAGGTACAGCTCTGCCTGAAAACATGCATGTGGGGGAAAAATGAGGCTAGGTTCGTTCTCTATTTGTGCACCATATGCTACTGAAGGTACAACAATGTTGACTGTTCCAACCTCCTTTTTAAAACTGCCCTACATAGTGAGTCCTAATTTAGCTCCATATCAGTGGTATACAAGAGGTCATATGGTTAGTTGCATAATTTATCATGTCACAGGCCTGTTCCATTTCTGTCCACGTTCTAAAAGACTGAGCTTTTGCTTTGTTTTATGTAACAGTGGACCATTTCCTGGATACGAACATTTTCCAGTGACTCGATTTAAACTTGTTTCATTTACATTGCATCAATCCTTAGTGCCACACCTGTGACTCCCAAACCACAAATGTCACATGAAACAAAACACAGTATTGTGTTTCACCGTACTGTCCTATGTTAGGATGTAAACATTCACTGATTGCACTGACTCTATCTATGTTCATAAGAATAAGAAAACACATTTGAACTCGTTCCCAACAAGGGGAAATAACTAAACATTACACCATCACATATCACACCATGTCTCTCCTGATGCATACAAAACTACTCAAATTTCCTGCATGTTAATGTTTAATCTAACGTCATCTACGGAAGACTATAAAGCCATTTCATTAAAAGAGACCAACTTGGCCTGTTGGCTTGCAAAGAGTTTTTGAGTGAGCAAATTTTAAAATTAAGCTACTGTGCATTCCTTGGATTTTCTTACATGTCAGAGCCAGCAGCACTAGGAGTTTAAGGTGAGGCACGATGTTAGGCATAGACAAACAGGCCTGTTTACACAAAGGACATGTGCAGAAAGTTGAGGCAATCTGACCTACCATTCTGACTCAGGAGTCACACAAGGTGAACCAATCCTGTTTCCATGAGTGGCCGTATAGCTGTCATTCCTTGATCTCGGTTAACTGAGTGAAGTATTGCTCATCTGGGCCAGAACGATTTGAGCAACTATATAACATCATGTGGTTTTAAAGAGTAGACAACCAACCAAACAGTGACTTAAGTGAACTCAGGTTTTATCACAGCCAAGTAATCATTACCCTTGAAAGGATTTGTAAAAAAAGTTGGTTTTTACATTTTTTAAAGTAATGTGTTTGAATATAAATGGCCTCTTGGTGTTAATGATGTTTGATAAATGAAAATGTCACACAAGAATCATAATGTTCGAGTGGAGTTTCATTTATTACAACTGCTGAATATGTAAACTAAAACGACAAACAATTCACATACACTGCCTGGCCCCAAAAAGATTCATTTTTAATAATATTCATAATATTCATCTGCCCTCGGCTTTGATTATAATGACAATGTGGTGGCCAGTTCATGCGTGAAAATGATTCCTTGTGCTCCTGGAACCCACTCTTTCAGAAACTGAGTCCTGGAATATGCCTGTGCCATCAGGAAAGGAAAGCTCCACTGACGTTATAACCTGGTCATTCGGTAAATTCAGGTCATCGGCTGACTTCATTTTATTGTCAGATAACATCACTGAGCCTAGACCTGACCGACTGAAGCAACCCCAGATCATAACGCTGCCTCCAGAGGCTCTACAGTGGACACTATGCATAATGTGGGTGCATCGTTTTAAATAGGGTAAATCTGGACCTATCAGATGTCCATATGTCCTTTTATCATTTTTTCTAACCCCAATATTTAAGCTTCTAATCGAACTGAAGGTGTTTAGTCTGAATCCCATGAGTTCTCGTTGCATTGTGTGTTCAAATACAGTGAAACCTCGGATTGCGAGTAACGCGGTTTGTGAGGGTTCTGCAAGACGAGCAAAGATTTTTAATAAATTTTGACTTGGAAAACGAACAAGTCTTGGTTTACGAGTACCGAGTATCATGTATCACGCATGCACTTCTTGTTTTGATGCTGAGCGTCACAACTGAGACAACAATTTCTCTCTCTTGTGCTGCGGAATTGTGGGTAATCGTCTCCCCTGCTAGGCCTTAGTGCGCGTCTCTTACTGGTATAATCAACATCCGTGTACGCGTGTACTGTTTATCATAACACTGTGACCACGTGTGTGCGCTTAAAACATCTTTTATTTTGTGTCTGTATGCGTGTGTACAGCGCGCGTGTAAAGCAAAAGCAAGTCTCATTAGAGAGGATAAAAATCCATTTTCTCTCTCTGCTCAAGGCTCAGTCTGCTCTTTGTGTCTGTGTGCGCTCCATTGGACACCGTGCCACACACACACACACATACACACACACACAGACCTCTCCTACTTTCGCCTTACAGACACACAGATACACACACACTCTTTCTCTCTGCTCTACA
>JAOTRS010000002.1:8146320-8159960 GCA_028565755.1 Dinotopterus cunningtoni
CACACACACACACACACACACACACACACACACACAGCGCCTGCCCGCACAAACGGAAACACTTATCTGTCTGGATTTATTTTTACTTTTTTTAAGGTAAAGTGCAGGGTAATTTGTTTTATTCCTCTTTTATATTTTGTGTTAATTATTTTTATGTATTTATTTCTTTGGGCTGGGGAATGAATAATTTGAGTTTCCATTATTTCTTATGGGAAAATTCAATTTGATTTACTGATCAGAGCTGTGATTCCTGCTGTCAGTTTTCTATGATGCAACATCAAGCATTTAAATGATCTCCATACATGTTTTTTTTCTTCACCACGTTTTTTCCACAAAGTTCACAGTTCAGCACTATACTTCCAGGTTTAATACTGCATTGCAAAGTTTCCAATCCAATTTCAGTCCCTTCAGCAATTTCCTTAGCTGTTTTCTTTGCTTAAAGCAGGCACTTCTGAACAATTACCTCTTTGGCCAGTGATGTCATTTTTCTATTACATCTATTCTATTAATTTAAGTGTTGGAATTGTGTCAGTTTTATAATGTCACAAAACCAATATTATATTCCAGCTTAGAGAACCAGTCTACTCATTTGTGTGTGTGTGTTAAAAGAAATCCCTTCTTCCATCTCTGGATTTTTGAATGACTAACACACACTACGCTGCCTTATAGCTGTGTTGGTTGAATTACTGTACAATCAATATTGAGCATTAACTACAGAGAACATAACAATCCTAGGTCAGAGTACCATGTCACTGGAGTTCAAGTGTGTTCAGTTGTTGATGCATATTAAATATCTGCTTAGCCCCAAACTGAGCTAAAGATCACAACCTCTTGGATGACGTAATTAGTTTACAGAGGCAGTAAGAAAGCTCATGCACTGCCCAAAAACATGCCGGGACGGACAAGAACCACACTGAGTCTGCACACCGCAAACCGCAGGACACAGCATTAGGCTAGCGATAATACCTGTATGTCCATATACAAATTGTGACAGATGACCAGGCAGAGTTTATGGCTGAATAAACGTCATGAATAAAGTAAATCTGTTAGTTAAACCGAGGCCACTGCGCACTGATCTGAGAGCTGAAACCACATGCACAGGAGCAGCACTTGGCACACTGTCTAAATCCCCCGGCACTGCAGCACTAACTAAAACTAGGTGGGTGGAGCCGTCTGGTTAAATATCTGCAGTGCTAGTTTCACGCAGGCTTTGTCAGCCGCATTCATTTTGTCGTGTTTAAGCTTTCTGGCCACCGCTACTGTCTGCCATTGTTCAGCTGCGGAAATGCTGGGAGCTTGACTGACAGGTGACCTTGCTATTTTCATCACACTTTATAGTCACTCCCTGCAGCAAAGTGTACTCGTGTTCAGTGGCCTTGCTCTTATAGAAGCAGCTGGAGTTGCCTCCAGGGTTGTCGTGGTAAGCGCAACAAACCATTGGTTATGAGGAATTGTTTGGTTTCCAAAGCATCGCTGTTTGACTTTGTGTCAGGTAGGGGTGTGGTTTAGCCTGAGAGAGAGACAGAGAGGGAGAGACATGAGAGACGAGAGGGGTGCTTGAGGATGAGCTAATGGCAAACGCCACACCTTGCTGTGTGCAAAGCAAAGCTCACCAGCAGCCGTTTTTTGGTTGTCAAAATGTTGATTTGGCAACGCTATGGATGTTGAAACAATGTTGGTACTAGGTTGTTGAACTTAAACTCTGGTTGATGCAGTGAGAGCACTGAATGTGTGCCATGTGATATGTCGATGATGCTACATAAGTTAAAAAAAAAAAACATCACCCCTTGACGTGTATCCGCTACAAGAGCAGATGACCACATCAGGTTCCTCTCCTGTTAGCCAAGAATAGGAATCTGAAGCTATCACATTTACATGCATAGCATTTGGCAGATGCCCCTTATCCAGCGTGACTTACATTTTTATCTCATTATACATCTGAGCAGTAGAGGGTTAAAGGTCATGCTCAAGGGCCCAGCAGTGGCAACCTGGTGGTGCTAGGGTTTGGACCTTGAACCTCCCTATCAGTAGTCTAATGCCCTAACCACAGAGCTACCAATGCCAATGAGCACAGATTTACTGTAAGTTTTTTTTTTTTTTTTTTTAAATCACCTGGCCTTTTTATAGAACATAACAATAATCACCTTCTGACCAATTAAAATGGAGAATTCCATGATGTCGAGGTATAACATCTGGTCATTAAGAGTACAAAGTTTATCTTGTTACTGACTCTCACGGCTGAAACTGCTGCAGTTTATGAGTAGACATGCAGGTATAAAAAAAAAAGAAATTGAAGCTTCTTGCGTTCCACTGTTTTGCTAGAGGTCCTGCAGTGATGTCACACCCATTTGTCTGCTTGTGAAGAAGGACTATTCACCAACTGCCCTGCGAGAGGCAGGTGAAAGAAAGGAAAACCCCACATTTTGATTGCTCATCTAAAGTCAATACATAATCCTGATACATACACTTCTACTACCTGTGACGTGTAACATATTCGAGCGTGAATACTCCAACCGTCTTAAAATAGAGTCACATAATATCATAACATTGATGTTGTCGTGGTCACAGTACCTGTTACTGTACACTCTCGTACGCTCTATACAACAACACTGCAGCTGTGCCGAACCCCTCAACTCTTTTGTGTTCACGCTGACCCGCCAGCTATTAAATGACAGAATGATGTAACTCAGTCAAATGCTGAGAGGAAGATTGAGGTCAAGCATGTCATGAAAACAGAGCGGCAGGAAGAAGTGCTGAGGGAAGTGATGTTCATTTACATGTGGCTCAGCAGGATGTTCTGCTCTCCCTTAGAGCCCTCTCATCAGACCCATCTGCAGCTCTTCATCAACAGATTACCATCATGCTTTTGCCCCAGTGTACAATAAGAGCCTGTCAGTGTGCAGGAAGCAGAAGACATTACTCAAATCTATGCACACAGAGACCAAGGAAGATCACATCAATGTGCACATGCACGGTTTTACGCGGCCTCTGCACACCCCCTCCTTAGATACTGTTACCAGCTTAAGAAAGCATTTGGTCTGTTTTTATTCCCACTGTGATGGTTGGATGAATCAGCGATTCTAATCCAACACGTTTTTTTCTTAAATTTAAGCGAATATCTCCCCACAGTCTGTTCGCTGTGTGGGCTGAGAAAATGAAAAATCTCATGTTCGTTCACAACCCTGGTTCTGTAAAGAAGAAACAAAGCGGGGCAGACCGTTCGCCAAAACATTACACTGGCCAATCAGTAAAAGCAGGGGTTTGTGCCAGGCTCTACAATGTTATTTATTATTATACAACTGGTAGTTCCAACCGAGTAATCTGATCAGACGAGAAGCATTCCACGAGTGCTGATAATAGAAAGTAACAGCACTGGGATGTCGGTCGCTAGCATGGGTGAAAAAAAAGGTTAATACAATTCTGCAGTACTGATAACGTTATGTCTTCTGATACAACACTTTGTCTCCTTAACAACTGCTTCTAAGTCATATCCAATTCCCACCTGCCACTAGGGTGCTCCCACATTAAGGCTACTACTACCTGTCAGTCGAGAGGGCCGAAGACTATCATGTGTTTCTTCCGAACCACGTGACACCAGCCAGCTGCGCCATCCGCTCCTTCCGCTTGCGTAAGCTCTTAGACGCCCCTGATTGCCTGTAGAGCCGTGATTGATGTGAGAGCTCTAAATGCCTCTCATCCCACCATGCTTGAGAGAGCTCGGCCAATCAGCTCTCTCTCTCTAGGTCCCCGGCTGCGGGAAGCTATAGCATCACCCGGGAATTGAACCAACAATCTCCGGATGATACGGCAAGCACTTTAATTTGAGCCAAATTGTGTTGTTTCATTTTCCTTAAGCTTAAACCCCTAATCAAGGGTACTACTTGTTGTGTGTGACAATGGCCTACACAGCGCACTAAGCTTACCATTTTAACGCTATTTGGGATTAAAGCCCCAGGAACCCGGAAGTTAACAGAGCTGACATTCTAAAGTGGAATAAGTGGAATTATTAACTACATTCACCCTGTTAATTATACTAACTGCCGGTCACTAACTGTTAGTCGCCAGCTCCGCCAGTCACGGTTAGATAATTCTGCCAGTCGCAGAGAGATGTGTGTTGCCGGAGCAAAATAACTGGTTTAATAAACAAACAAATCATAATCTGCTGATAAGAAATGGTGTTTGCGGAACTGTTGTAGAAAAGCAATACCACACTTGAGATCGTGCTGTTGTGCTGGATATCATCAAGGAGGCACCCTCAACAGCACTCCCTCTCGTGTGATATTGCTTAAATATTGCTCAGCTTGTCTAGTTGTCAGTGTTCAATGCATGTCCAGTGAAAGATAAAGGATATATCTGGATATTAAGTTCAAATATCACTCCACAGTATCGTCTTTACCTTTTCTACTACATCTTATACGTTTTATGGCTCTATTTACTTTAGTAACTCCCTTCAATTATTTTTGTTGTCTTTTATATTTTTTTAATTTTTAATACCTAAACAGATTTCTCTGGACTGTTGGTTTTCCACGTATAAGAATTAAACCCCTTTTATACTTTACTTAGTAATGGTGTGAACTATGACGTGACAGTAATAAAACTGAATCTGAAACGTCCATTAAAGCTTTCCATTCAATAAGTTGCTTAAACAGTAGAGGAAGCTCATTAAGCTTGCTTTTATGATTTAGGGCAAATCCCTAGACAAAGCTTGATCCAGTGTAAAGCTTTAGCTCTGAACCCCAGCCAGTGAGAAGATATTTCTTTACACTGTAATAGTGTATTTACTACATTAGGGATTAAAACAGATGAAGTCCTTAATGAGTTCCTAAACCGCGCTCACTACCACCACAATGACCCCTTTAAACCTCACAGTTGTGACTCATTATTAACCTTATCTATAGTATCACTATTGAAATTTAAGATGAGATCGGTTGCAGCCAAATAAAGATGAATAAATAAATCGCCCAAAATGAGGCCGCCACACCCTCGCTCCGTGGGCCGCTTGCTTTGTTATTGCAAACATGAAAAAGGTCAGCTTCGGTTAACTTCACAAACACTCTTTTGCCCTGGGAGGTCCATCAGGCTGAAATGCAGAGCAACCTGGAAAAGGTCACCTGATTAAACGCAGTGTGAAGTGCCCTAAACAGGTTCAGCATAGAGCAGCTCCCGATTGTTATATTAGAGATACCTCATGTACGTTATTACTAGACATACAACAATGCAGTGTACAGCATTGGACCGTATCAATTGATACAAGATTCCATATTCAACAGACTGCATAATAACAGAGGATATTCGCCATACAGTACACACTGCTTGTGTTTTCATTTCATTAAGCCCACACATCCAATTTCAGAAAAAAAAGAGCTTCGCCTTTACATTGATTCAGAAGAGCCTCTTCTCCTAGGCATGCTGTTTTCTTGAGCCAATACGCAAGAATGCTTCTGTACTAGCTTAAGAGACGCACAAAAAAAACGGTTACACTGAGATCTGGTGTGTGGGAGCACTTTGACCTCACAGCAAGTTGCAAAGCCGACAACCAAGGAGTAGTGGACTGAAACGTTACAGTGTGCTGAATACCCAAATACAAGGAAGAATAAAAATATAGAGGTAATTTAAAATGTACATAGTGGAATGTAAGGGCCACAGCAGCAGGGGAGATACTGTCCGAACCAGTAAAGAAGCAATTTAAACGATGGCAATCTGCCAAGTAATCCACAAGGAGCATCTTTTAAGACATGAAGGACCTCATTTTCTCATGCATTTTCAGGAACATGGACGATCAACGATCTGTGCGACATACTGCATTACATTTAGAGAGAAACAGAAACCTGCAATTCACAGCAAAAGCAGAGAAATGCTGTCAAAAACAGTCTTGGGGCTCCATGGCGATGCACGTCCCCATGCAGCGACCACAACCTTGAAGCAACTCAACAACTGCAGTTTGAATGTCTTCCACATCCCCCTACTGTCCTATTCTGCACCTTCGTGCCTTCGGTTCACTTAGGATGTTTTCACATTAGGCACAAATGATTTGGAACGACCGCTCTCCTCTTTCCACTCTCCCTGCTGGCCAGAGTTCACATTATTTTTTGCTCCCCATTCTCGGGTCCGCTTGCGCGTCTATGGTCTCTGATACAGCAGGTGGCAGTATGCACCTACTCCGATTGTGAGCCACCATTAAACACAAGAAAAGAAAAGAATGAGAAATTTACCCTACGAGCTATGCTTAATATTATTGATATACTGGAAAAAATGTCAAGAGCAACACTCTCGCATGCCTTCCTTCTTTATCAGTCAGTTGACGAGTGCTACATGCATACGGATATTTCGGAGGAGACTGACCACACTGATGACGTTGCATCTAAACAGCAATCTACTTCCAATCTTGGTTACCATATCTGATTTGATCCATTCCTGAAAATGCTGTATCGTTCTCAAAACCACCTTTTCCAGCGGACCCGGGCACAGTTCCCGAGCGCGAAACGATTGTGTTCTCACTGATCAAAATGAACCAGACTTTGGGGTCAAGTGTTCTCAAGAACACTCCCACAGCCCTAATATGCCACATGTCTAATTGTCATGTAGTAGTGCATACACAATTTTAACAATCAATTAAAAAACAGAAGCCTGAGGCAGGTATTCAGGCAATGCTGAATGCAGACACTGCCACATCGTAATATTGGACTGCATTCTTATGCATCATTATATCCCTAACAATCACACCAGGCGTGACTCTCATCACACACTCTTCCTGGACTGCGTCAGTACTACTGGAATGCACTAGAAGCTTTTTAATTGTAATCATTACAACACCAAAATAACAGTGCATTCTATAAATGGTGCCCTGCTTGTTTGTGCAGGATCACACTGTGCTGAGATAAAGGTCACATGGAGAGTGTAACCTTTTGCAACTAGGTCTGCTTCCCATGTGGCCATGACTCCATGCTGTAGAGGATGCATGCATAAAACAACAACAAAAAAAGGTAGCCTGTACTAAACACTCCACTTACACCTCAAGAAATGCTGCTTGTGTTTATGAAAGAGAGTGCAACCATGCTGAAATCAATACCGAAACTCTTATCCATTGTTAGTGGTTATACAATAAGTAAGATGCGCCGATCAATCGGCCAACGACCGGAATCGTCCAGTTTTCAGCATGAATGGCCATAGAAATAGAAGTAGCGTTTGGATTTCATTTTGAAAATCCACACTTTATGAGAAAATTAAATCTGCACCGTATGATTTAGTGTTCAGATCGCGCACATGCTCCAGAGCAGGGCAAAAAAAAAAAAAGTAAAGTTTAAATCCAGCTGCGGCCATCTGTACCCGGGAGTCTACAGAGCATGTCTTCTTAGGAAGAGGGGAGGCATACTTGATCTCTTGCAGAATCTACCCACAAGCGTGGATGTTCATAACAAAATATGGACTATTAAATATAACTTTGACGTTTTCTACACTGCACAGGGTCAAGTTCAAGGTTACTGGGCAGAGTCAAACCTACAATCCAGCAGACACTTATTGAATCTGCTCACACGGATAGCGCTTTCTTCCCGCTCCCTAACGATCGTTTAAACGCGTCTCGGCGGCGACACTGCCACATGATGGCTTCCGTTCGCCCAGGTTGGTAGCTGTTAACTCATTTTTATTTTGATTTTATTGGTATATAAGATTAAGTTTGACTCTGACTATTTTTTTTTTCATTTTGAGATATGTGTTTGAGTGAGTGAAAGTCCTGCAACCTTGGGCAGTTTTGGAGAAAATGTAAAAGTTATACAATATTTAACGGTACATGTTTTATTATGAACGTTAGTGATCCAGACTTCAACCCTATTTTGGAGCGGGCTCAGAAAGTTTGGACTTTCGCCACTTAGAAGCTTCAGCGCTCAGTCCAGAATCTTTTAAATCCGAGGCTGATCACCGGTCAATCAAACCGAAACCAGCCAATTTGACAGGTTCCTTGCCATTATAAATGTAAAAATGTGCTTAAATGAAATAGATTTTGACGTTAGTGTGGCGATACGTCAATCATCACACAAAACTTGCCATTAAAGAATTCATGAAATTAAAAAAAAAAAAAAAAAAAAGCATTGGTAATCAGCAAAAAAAAAAACTGCAAATGATGCATTTCTAAAAATAAGTAGCATGGCTTATTTATAAAATCCACACCTTAGGAGAAAATACAACCGGTAGACTGGATTACCTATTACACTACACCCACCACTACGTCCTGGACTTTGCCTGCACATGCACGTCGTATGTGTCACATTTTAAGCAGTTTCTAGAACAATAACAATGCCAGGAACACTGGCAATGCATACAACAAGGTTGGATCGTTTCCCACATGGAGCATACATATTACACAGCATGGATCATTATTAGAGTTGGGTATCATTTTTTTTTTCTTATTACGATAACAGTACCAAATTGATATAATCTAAAAAAAATGGGTCTGGGATAGCTCAGTAGTTCAATGGTCCCCGGTTCAAATCCCATGACTAAGCAAGGGCCTTAACTCTTAATTGTTCACATGTATAAAGAAATACAAATGCAAGTCGTTTGGGATAAGGGCATCTGCCAAATGCCTAAATGTAAATACAAAACATTTTTAGTAGAATGTAAAACCAATTTGAATCCAACCTAACACAACTACATTAATTTAACACCAATAACAGTGAAATAGTTGGTATTCTTGGTACGGTACAAACCATCTTCAAATTTCATCAATTATTTTGCAGAAATATGACCATATTTGCCTTATCTAGCAAAACTTTTCTAGTGTTGGTCCGAATAGGGCCGGGGACACACACACTACCATCTGATGTCCGCAAACCGCTAAACACGGTGCATCCCTCTGCTTTTAACTTTATCTCATGTGTCCTCAAATGTTTCATTAGGTTCGTCGTCTTTCCTCCTTTACACCCACTTGTTAAAGGATATTTGTTGCATGTCGTGGCATCGGAATCCTTTTGTTGTGAAATGCAGTCACACTTTAGAGCGTTTAGCTTTAGGCATTTTAATTGTAGCGAGTTAACGCTAACTGCTACCGCCAGAGCAAGTGTAACTGCATTCGCGCGGATGGTCTCATTTCCCGAGTGCTTTTAAATCGGAATGTGAGAACAACATGCACACTTGTGTTACTACAAACATTAGTTGGATTTGTATTATTGTTCTCTGAGTCCGGAAAAAAATTTTCACGTGCGATGAGGGTGATTATGCTTCTCATGTCCGTTTCAGTCAAATATTTCAATCGATCGCTCTGGCATTTAAGTTAGGCACTGAGGTCTGCTTCGGTCCTAAAACATATATGGGTATCGGTGCAATATTGGTCCCGGGTTTCGATCCCCAATCCTAATCATAACGTGGGCTGAATGATCTACCACTGCCTTAGCCATCATTGAAACTGCTTGTTTGTGAGATGATCCTGCAGTGCCAAGAGCTGCAAATGGCACTCGCATTCAGACCTGTTCACACTGTCTGATCGAGACGTGAGCGCACTGGAGGATGGGATTGCAGGTGCTCAAGCATCTGGAAACTCTCACACCCGTGTACTGACGAGAGCAGGAACCCACTGACCGAGCGTTTCTTCATCCCTAACACAGCAATTTAACACCGATGGAGGAGGATGCCGCAGATACACAAGCTTTAGGGAGGGTAAAATGTGCGAGTGCACCAAACACCACACACACACACACACACACCATAACCAATCCTTCAGCAGTAACTAATGAAGTAATTGGATCCAGAATTCAAATGTCTGGTCCAGCCTCTTAAAATGAGGCATTCATCATTTTTTGCTTGGGAAATATATTACAAAAAGCTTCAACTCAGCTAAAAATTTAATACACAACACCAAAAGAAAAATAATAATGAATGCAAAGACCGGACATACCACCAATTTATGTGCATGCATTATTTATTATTTAATGCGTCTATGTTGTGCCTTATTTTTCAAATCGAGCACCTACTCACAACGAAACCACGCCTGTGATGATTCAGAAACTGCTTCTACAAGCAGAACATCTCCTCCCACCTAAAAGTTTGGAGATGACTTCAGTGAAAAACGGACCAGTTCAGCAGGCAGTTCAGAAAAAAAAAAAAAAAAAACAAAGAACAAGCATGGGGTTGCTCTATAGACTGGAGAAAGTTACTGACTGAAAGTAATTCACTGAAATCCCCAGGTATGGTGGAGATAAAAAGACAGTTTGTACTTGCATCTTTCAACGCTGGTTGAGTGTTATCGTGCTTTTACAAGTGAGAGAGTGCCTTCATCTGCAAAACGCTATTGTCGCATATCAGAGATAATGCTGGCATACTTATCATCTTAGAGAGGCTGAATTTAAAGGAGGTCTCTTGTTACACCGTTATCGTCTGCTTAGGGGAGAACTTTGTCAGTTTCCACACCATTGCGACAATGTCAATTGTTAAAAGCGCTATACAAATAAAATTTAATAGAATTGAATTTTAAATATTGTTCATCATTTGTCTAAATTCCTTTTAGACTAGTTTTACACCAGAACGCTATTAAGATTCCTGACTCTGTGGTGGTGATGATGAATTCCCTCGTACATCATGGCTCGGGTAGTTATTTTTAATATACATTTTATCATTTGTTTGCAGATGGTCCAACAAAAACTAATTAAAATTGAGTGTACTGGATGACATTGTGAAGATTTCTACGACAACGGGCTTTTATAATGTAACATCTTTATAACATGAGCTATGTGTTTTGTATTTATGTTGTCTTGCCATATAATCAGATATGTGACAAAAAAGATTAAACTTTTTTTTTTTAATTGAACAATAATAAGTGAATAAAAATGAGTTCAAAACAAACAACTGACCTCTAATGCAAAATTATTTACACTCACTCATAGTCTATACCGCTTTATTTGTATACAGGGTCGTGGGGAGCACGGAGCCTATCCCAGGAGGCGGGGTACACCCTGGATAGGGTGCCAATCTATCGCGGGTTACACACTCACACTCACAGCAATCGAACCCCAACCCTGAAGGTGCAAGGCAACAGTGTAAATCTTAAACCCTAAGCCACCTCAGTCGGACCAACCTGTGCAGTATATCATTATAGATTAATAGCTTCACTACTATTAGTTTTATTTCACATCAGCGTTAAGATTAAAAACACAGCTGTGACATGATAAAGAAGACAGTTGACACAGGTGGTTCTGCATTCATGGGTAATGTTTTACATAGCACCCACATGGCCACAGGTTTCATGCAAATCAGCACTAACTCATAAGAAAAAATGATAATAATAAAAATAATAAATAGATTTTAAGGTCTCCTGGAGGTCATATGGATCAAGAGGGGCTCTGGTTGAATATGCTTTTAAAGTTTTTAAACGCAAGGCAAATAAAGTCTGGTTGTAACATGTGTGCAGTAGGTTTGTACGCCATTAGACTTTTGTCTTGCTACACAAAAACGAATAAAGTAAATGCAGATATCGACAGATCAGCATAACCAGATAGTTGATAAAATGTACCCTGGAAGACAAGATGCTGCATAATTGTGTTAGGAAGTGTCAAAGGTGATGTTTTTACTGCATCAAAAGAAAATCACAGGAAAGCAAATTCATATGCACTTTCAAATTTAAAAAGAAGACGCTTTATTGCACATATTCATCACACAACTTCAATACACCTAAACAGATTTATTCTATCGTAATAGCATGCTACCTGAGCATCGACTGGACGCAATAAAACGAGTTCCCTTATGAAAATGTTTATCTGAGAAATTTAAGCAGGTCAGAATATAAGCAAAAACATCAATTTTAAGAAGAGGACATTAATATTTGTATTGCAGTCACTATAAATCACAAAGCAGATGCCACAAAGGATAGAGGAAGGGAAGGGGGAAAAAAACAAAAACAAAGGTCAGAGAGTGCAAGCTCCCTTTTTGCTTTCACAACAACATCTATAGGAGGATAAAAGCTGGATGGTTCCATCAAAAGCACAGACTCAAATGTGGGTTAAGGCTCGTGACTGATGTCCACGACAAACGCATGCTTGATGTAATGAAGCGATTCGGTAGAACGGGGTTCATAATGCGGCCTTTTATTGTCTTGACAATCACAAACGGCTCCAAATGTGTTTTAACACTCGGGCCTTGACAGCAGGTTTAGTCATGAGGAGGAGACAGATAAAAGACAGCTCCGAGTGCTTTTACATAAGCAATTCTGTCTGTTAGTGTGAATAGACCGACTTGGGTTTTATCCAAAGGGATATTTTTGTGTGTATATGTGTGCGTGTGTGTGTGTGCGTGTGTGTGTGCGTGCGTGTGCGTGTGTGTGCGTGTGTGTGCGTGTGGTAAGTACAGCCTCTACGAAATTGCTAGCAGAGGGTTTAGCAGATGCGAAGTGTCTTATCTGCTGCCTGCAGCTAGACTCCTCTCTTACAAATAGTGGCACAGGGCTAATCATTAACATAAAGATTTGCTGCTCCACACACACACACACACACTCGCATGGACCCCTGCTATGTTGACACAGGTGACACTTAATGCAGCAAAGGCACCAATTCTGTAGACTGCTTGTGTGGGTGAAACACACATCCTTATGTAGAAGTGCTTTGGACAAACACAAGCGCGGCTCTGAATGCCACGGTCCCACGGTGCTCGGCGGCACAGGGGCGGTAAGCTGGCCCAAGACATCTGCACATCACTCCAGCTCATCTCTAATTCATAGTGAGCAGATTACATTTGTTTTAGTTTTTTGTCTTTAAGACTTTTTTTTGTTAACGACTGCATAAACTGGAGTGGATGAAATGTCTCGCTTGGGAGGAGACATGGCTTTGGGAAAAAAATGGCCGCAAAAGTGTTATTTTTACACATGCGTTGTGCTGCGAGGGTGAAAACATAAATAATGCAATAATCGAAGGCCGTGGCTGAGGTTTCGCAGGGTTGGCATATGTCCTTCAACATTACAGCGCAAACATGTACTGTACAAAAAGATTTGTAGTCTATTATCACATCTAATGGAACTGTAAAATTGGCGTCTGTACATTGCAATTATTTGTAAAAAAACTATTTGGTGGACGCAAATTGAGAAATAGAACACATCAAGAGGATTTTTGGAATTTTGGTTTGATGAGTCCACCTTCACGGTCTTTCCCACATCCGGGAGAGTTATGTTGTGGAGAAGCCACCAAAGAAGCGTACCACCCAGACTGTTGCATGCCCAGAGTGAAGCATGGGGGCGGATCACAAGGACTACCGAACCATTCTGCAGGACCATGTGCACCCAATGGTAAACATTGTATCCTGAAGGCGGTGCCGTGTATCAGGGTGATAATGCACCAATACACACCTCAAGACTGGTGACAGAGTGGTTTGATGAACATGAAAGTGAAGTTGAACATCTCCCATGGCCTGCACAGTCACCAGATGTAAATATTATTGAGCCACTTTGGGGTGTTTTGGAGGAGCGAGTCAGGAAATGTTTTCCACCAGCATCACGTAGTGACCTGCCCACTATTCTGCAAGAAGTATGGCTCAAAATCCCTCTGGCCACTGTGCAGGACTTGTCATTCTCAAGACGAATTGATACTATATTGGCCGCAAAAGGAGGCCCTACACCATACTAATGAATTATTGTGGTCTAAAACCAGGCGTTTCAGTTTCATTGT
>JAOTRS010000002.1:8167629-8178857 GCA_028565755.1 Dinotopterus cunningtoni
TGGGAATGACTGCTGTCTGGCTCACAGATTACATAAATTGTCTGAATAACGGATTACAGTTTTGAAAATATAACTAAATAACTGAGTACTTAAATGGCGGACCTAACTCGTTAGATTACTCATTACATCAAAAAAGTAATCCAAGTACTCTAACACGTTACTTTCTAACACGTTACACCCAACACTGGTCACCAGCACTTCAAAAACTGAGGAAATTTCAAGAAGAAGTTTGGTCCACAATGATGTGTCTTTACAGCTCCACCGCCTGTCAAAACAGCTGGCGGGAAATAAGTACTATTTTAAATGGCGATAAGTGTCGAGTGTCGCCATGTTCGTTTACATTATGCAAAACTGTCTGATTTGCCCCCTACTGGTATCCCCTGGGAACACGCCTAGTATATAGGCAAATATGTGAACAAATACGCTCATGATGTGGTCAGTTGACAATGCAAATGCACGGTTTAACATCAAGTACATTTCCGCCGTTAGTTTGCATTAACTCTTACCACTTATCCTAGCAAGACTCAAGACCAGGCTATCATCATCTTCCCCGTAAAGACAATATCCGCCAACCACTTGACACGTGAAATAATCCTATTAGTTCATACCCAACATTTTTATTTACAATGTGAAACCTTCAGCAGTAAGCTGGCTCTACTACTGAACTGCACGACAAACCTTAAAGCAAGGTTCATTTTTTTTTTGTTGTTGTTTTCAGAGGAATATTAACCAAAACCATAAGACTTACCTGTGCGTTCAATGTAGTCCACACACTTCTCAATAAACAGAGGAATAGGCCTGTCTGGAGTGACCAAGTTCTGTAGAGGGACACCAAAATAGTTGCTTTCCCAATTTCTTCGAGTTGGTGGATACAATGGCTTTGGAACTTTTGTTTTAACCTAAAAAAACAAATCAAATTATAGTCATAAAAAACATAGCACATATTGGAAAACACTATTTAATCAACATTCCTCCGGTGTTCTTCCAGTAAAACATTCCAAACTTCTAAAATCATTGATGTCAGGGTTGGGCTGAATCCTGCGCCTGTTCCTGGAATACTGAGTGCACAGTGGGAGAACTTAGACGCACTCCGGATGTGATGGCAGTCGACTGCGTCATGCACACAACTAGGGGCAATTTGGTGTAATCTCCATATCTGTCTGGTTTGGACAGCAGGAGGACAGTGGAGAACTCGGAGGAAATCCAAACAAACCAAGCTTTTGAAACACGACACAGTCAGTAACCTGAGCTCAAACCGAGGATGTAGTGAGACAGTGATAACACCTGCTGAGTCACTGCGCGACTCTTTAATTAAGACATAAAAACAAATCTTCCAGCTTACCTTTTTAGGTTCTTTATTTTTCGCTGCTTTCTTTTTCTTCAGCTTCTTATCGTCCTGCTCTGGGTCTGAAGTGATGGCTGGATTGTCTATGCCTCCTTTCCACGCATCCACAGGTGACAGTAAAGGGTCCTCTTCACTCCCACGGTTCCCCCTGCCTTTTTTCTTCTTTTGCACTGCTGGCCCTGATTCGTCGTCGCTGACATCAGAGTGGACACGTCTGTGGTACGCTTTTGTCTTACTGAAAAGGATCTTTGACCGATGTTTGTATTTGGACGGTCGCCTGCTAGCCTGCGACTTTAAAGTACGATCAAATCCGTTCTCCTCATCGCCATAAAAAACATGATGGCCGCCGAACGAGTTGCGCATCTTCAGTATCCTGCCGTGGGCGTCCTCTGGAACAGCGTAAATATCGTCGTTGAAACCTTTCGACTTGGGCAGAGTGTCTGCTGGATCTGAGTAATTATCAGCCACCTCAAGGTCATCATGGACCATAGCTGGCCCTCGTGTTCTCCTGCTAGGCCTCATTCCAGCCTCAATGGTCTTCAAAAGGTTAGGGTCCAGTTTCTTAACATTAGGCTTGTTTAGCACAGGTTTAGGTCTAACTGGGGGAGGCACTTTGTGGTTGCGTTCATGATCACCTAAAGGCGTGCTATGAATTGGGTACTCGTTCCCTTCCAAGTCAATTTTATACTTTCTTTCACTAGGTGTGGGCAGCAGCTGCACATCATCCCCTATAGGGCTATATGGTGGTGGTCCCTCTGCGTCATCCTCAGAGTCAGGGTAACCGGGGTAGGCTGGTGAATGGTTGTGTGGTGACTGAGGGAAGACATCTTCCAAGGTGCCATGGTCCCGTGTGTTATCAAACATGAAGGAGCTCTCTATACTGTTCTTTTTCTCGAGCACTTCGTTGAAAAATGGTGTGAAGACTTCCGTTTGCCTGTGGTACTGCGACAGCGAGTAGAGTGCAGTAAATTTAGCTGTGATTTCTGTAGCAATGTGTTCCCCCTCAGTCATCAGCTCCTTGATTGCCTCGTTCTCAAAGAAATCAGCCTGGCTGTCCGTAATGGCTACCATTTGGACCGGAATGACATCTTGGACCTCAGCCAAAAATGCCCGCAACATAGCCATGGAAGCCTTTCGTTTTGCCGAGTAGACAAGTATGTATCCATGCACCAGTTCATCCTTTCTAATTCCAATCGAAGAGTGGTATGACAAGACGGTGACCTGAATGCGCCTGCGACTGTCACCGATGATTTTATCGAGGTACAGGGTGTTGCTCTGCCCAGGCTGACCAGCGCTACAGGAATGTGAATCCAGAAAAGGCGAGAGAATAAGATCCACGCTGAACGGATCGCCGCACATGGCGCACATGACTATTCGCAAGTCCGTTTCAGACAAATCTTTGATAGAGGGCACAGGACTCATTAAGTCAAAATTGTGCTTTAGGCCTTCTAGGACTGCTCTCAGCGCTTGTTTTATTTGAGACTCGTTAAACTTTCGGGGAAAGGTCCCAGAAGGCATGTCTATGAACGTGCACTGTAGCTTATTGGCAAGCTGTTGACCCTGATGCCTTAAAATAGGCATGTTTTTGCAAACACTGTCTCGCTGACTAGCTAAGATTAGAATAAATGGCGATGGCTGGGCAAATCTGTCCCGTCTGCCCTGAGACATCTCGGCTCGGATTCGGTTTACTCGATCGCCAATGTAATTAAGCGACTCTATTGAACTGAAGACGCAGAAGAACCCATGAGGTTTGAAATTTGATAGCCAGGAATGGTTCAACAGCATGGGAGAATTTACATCAACAGGTAAGAGATCTAATTCATAGATCTTACCATCAAGGGTATATTCATCATCTGTGGACTGAGCTTTTATTTCATTAGCAAGTTCTTGAGCCAGTCCTTCACGGCCAAGAAGACACAAGTTCACTTTATCGAGATTGGAGCTGTTGTAGTAGAGGTTAGGCCGACCGTGGTCCAGCTGAACCAACCTATTTGCAAGCACCTGCTCAACTTTTAGATCCACACAGCTCACACCGCTCAGACATGTCTCTTTGGTGGGATGATAAACAAATCCGATGTGTTTCAGTAAAAGGGACTCCCTATCTGGGGCAAGTTTCTGTAGCGCTCTGTATCTGGGTTCCTCGTTTAGGACGGTGTGGATTTCACTCATTTTATCGTAGCTTGGGGTGGCATTTAAATCCAAGTCATAAAACAGCTCGGCGTGCTCAAAAAGCATTTCCTGAAACTCCTCTTTGGCTCCTTCCACTATTTCCTGCTGATGGAGCACATACACATCTCTGCGATCAGTTTCTGTGATATACTTGTATGCCTCATCCTCCATGACAAAACACATAATTTCCTCCCACGGTTGACCGGGACTTATGAAATGCACTCTCTCCAGTGTCTTCTTGAACTTTTCCTTCATTTCCAGTCGCCTTTTTTCAGATTTCAAATGCTGCACATGGTTTTGGTAAATCCTCTCACCTTCTGCAGTTCTAAGGATGTCGAAGGGGACTCTTCGGTCATCCGTTTTGTTAATGTGGTCTGTCTCGTCCCATGGGGTTTGGTCCAAAACAATAAAGTAGTACTGAAACTCGTTCTTGCTTTTCAACAGGTTCTGAGAATCTGTCCAGCTCAGGTTCTCGATCTCTTCCAAGTTGTTCAGCATCTTGTTGAGAATTTTGGGCAAACTGGAAAGATAATCGTCTCTTCTCTTCTTGATATGCTCTTGCCTCAGCTGTTCAATATGCTTTGAAAGGGTGTTTCTGGCCTTTCGAGTACCTTCCAAAGTAATGTATTCCTCGTAGTCGGGCTGGTTTTTTAACGAGTTGCTTACTCCTTTCCAGCTCATGTGATAATCTCTGACTGACTGCACTATAAGCTTTTCAAACTTTCCCGTGACTGCGGCTACTAATTGTCTCTGAGCTTTGTAAGCCTCTAAGTAAGGGATAATTTTGGGTTTACCTCGTGTTTTGTCCATTTGCTGGGTTAGCGCGTTAAAACAGAGGTCCACGTTGACAGATGATACAGCTGAAGTCTCGACCACCAGAACGTTCTTTTTGCTTGCAGCAAAAGTCTGGACGTCCCGTAAGTACTGCTCTACACACGAATCGCATTTCGTTGCAGCGATAATGATGGGCTTTTTTGACTTGGCAATTTGCGAGTAAAGGCTATTGACGAATTTCATCTGGTCATCAAATTTCCTGTTGCATCCTTTGCTTACATCTATGCACAGTACAAAACCGTCGATATTCAGCTTTCCGTCAGGCATCTGCTTCTGATCGAAATCCTGCTCCAAGCCAAGCTGATCTGTGCAAATATACATCAGTTTCTCAGCAGACTGCAGCTTTGTCGTCGCAGCCCGCTTCGAATAGGGTTGCAAGTTTGTGCTCCGATGAGGCAGAAAGGTCTGGTCGTCGATAAATTCAGTCTGTTCGATGACTTGAATCCGACAGTCAAGGCCATCGTCTCCTCTGTGTAACACTTCCCCCCAGTACAGGAAGTGATCATTGTTCACCACGCGACCTCCAAAGTCGATTGTGCTCAACACAGAAGTGTGCTCCGAGTAGTAGCTGTCTGCGCTGGGACGCACATATCTGTTGCATAGGCAGGACTTGCCCACACCACAGTTGCCTTTTTCTTTTTCAGTGCCTGAGAGCCCAACTACACTGATAGTGTAGGTCGGTGGACGGGGCTCTTTGTTCTTGGCCATTATATAGACCCTCTCATTGCCTTGTTACTCTCAGCGAAGTCTGCCAGCGAGGCAAGGATAAAGTTCCATTGGTTATTTGTGATGCATTTTCTCACTCTGAACAGTTGTGTATATTCCTTTGCTCGGGATCAGCGGTTCTGGAGCAGCTGCGCTTCTCCTCGGGCATCACCTACCTGCAATATATAAATATAAAGAAAAACCCATAAACATACACATTTTACCAAAATATAACAATTGAGCTATTGTAAGTAAAGATACGAATTTATCTACAAATCAAATTTTATAACATACAGAACATTTCACAGAGAGAGAGCAGGAGAGAGAGAGAGAGAGAGAGAGAGAGAGAGAGAGAAAGACAGAGTGAGAGAGTATATAAGTATGGCCTGTATGAGTTGCATAATCAAAACACTATTACAGCAACATATGCTTATGCACTCAGCATGTTAGATACACTACCTAATAATTCTGCATTCTTTATACAGTCAGTAGTGAAAGATGTTTTTTTTTTTTAATAAAAGCACCACGGTTGTACTTTATTGAAGGTACTGGAGTTGTGTAACACACATCAGTCTTTTTTAGTCCTCTTTCCTCACTGACCTGCTTTAACACAGAAGGACAGGTGTTAACTGGATGTTAAATGAATATGGTAACAAGGTTTGTACAGACTTTTATTGGACATTATTTTACATAAACAAGGTTATTCCTTAAGGTGGGGGTTTGGGCAACTTAGCATTTAGAAGCATTTTAATGTTTTTGTTTTTTTGTGTTACAAAAGAGTCTGAATGTGTCCGTAATTTGTATATATTATACAAAATACCCAGACAGCACATGCACTCATTGATGGAAAGAGGCCCCTGGAAACATGATCTGACTGAGCTCAGTACGATGCAATTGACCATCAGCGCACTGACTTTGCAGTACAACAGTGGGCCCACAATCATAACATACTACAGATAAGATTAAGATAAGATAAGCAATGATGAGATACTACTGGTTTCGGTTTGCCTAAGTTAAAGTGGAGACATATGATGTCTTGTAATAAAAAACACATCTAAAATGAACATAAAGCTACCATTACACTTCAATTCATGGACGAATAACGGTGCTCTTACACCAAATAGTTCCATACAATCCAGAGAGTATTACAATACACAGCAGCTGGATTCTGCTTCATGAAGGCTTGGAGCTAGACACGCTGCTCCCGAGCTCCCAGCAATCCAGACCCCCTCTGCACCTGTCTGACTCATCCTGGTGCCGAACTAAACTGGACTCCATGTTAACTTGGACATCTTCTGTTATATTGAACTTCCAGCTGTCTAACACACAGTATAACCGCAGATCAACTCCTGCTATTCTGTTATGACCCAAATGGGGATGGGTTCCCTGTTGAGTTTTTTCCTTGCCACACTTCGCCGTCGCCCTTGACTTGCTCATCAGGGAGATCACTATGATCTATACACATTTTTACTTTCTCCTATACATTTTCATAATCTTCTTTTAATTTTGTGAAGCTGCTTTGAGACAATGACCATTGTTAAAAGCGCTATATAAATATAATTGAATTGAATAGAATTTTTGCATAAAGTAGTCATGTCCAGTGACCGATTAAATGAAAGTAAAAGCAGGAGGTTGTGGGATGATCTATGTGTAATGGGGGCGATTAAAGACATTTTACACATCTCTTATGGTTGAATACAGTCTAGCATGGTGTTCTGTCAGAAACTGAGGGCATGTGAGATGTTCTACAACAGCAGCATTGCATACTCTATGTAGTGATCAAGGTGTGAATAGGAAGCCATTAATATGAATCTAGCAAATCTGGTGGGAAAACTGCAATGGGGTGGGAAAGTGAAATGGGTTTTATTTGCTCTATTAAGGCTTATTCGTTTTGAACAGCTTCATGATAAACTCAATGAGCATTTAAACGAAATGAGCTACATTTTGAGACTAACAATCTTCATAGGTAACAAGATTAAGATTTCTTTTCATTTAATCTTCTTTCATCTTACATACAGTGGTGGGACAAACGTTGAATACCAACACAATAAAGTTTTTAAAATAATGACAATCACGTAATGCAATGAAATGCTATACAACAATCGATATTTAGTATGAACTCCTTTATTCTTCAAAATCCTGCTGGATCCGGCTGGGCTTAAAGCCAAAAAAAACGTCTGCAGTACTCTGGTGTCACTCAATCCTTAAATGCTTTCTAAATATCATGTACAGAAGATGATTTCTTGACTGCAACTGCCTTCTGCAACAGTTTTCTATTGGGTTTAGGTCCTGGGCAATGACTTCTGAAGCTGAATAATATTGTCACATCATTGTTTATCGCTAGTTTTTCAGTTAATTAGCACAACTCTTCAGCTAGATAGGCTAGAACTAAGCAGTGAAATCACCTGTTTTGTGCACATGGGGAATGGCATCTGTTGTATACTACAAATACTTTTGGCCCATCACTGTAGTTGATCCATTATCACTTTGATTCATGGGTTCCTACTCGTTCCCGGGGGAATGAGCTTTTGCACCTAAGGTGACCGATGTAACAGCACTTGGTCCTTGTGTCCGTCCAGATGGCGCTCCTCCTCACTCGTAACCTCTGCTCAAACCGATAAGGATCTAAAGCTTCAACATTCACTGTGTCAATACCACTGTGCTTTTAGCCCTGCCACTAATTAGCTGTGTCAAGTTTTTTTTTTTCTTCACCTCGCCATAACTCAGCGTAATTGCTTTTGTATAGCCTCGCTGCCTTCAGAGCCCAATGTTTGCTGTCACAACCTACTTCTAAACTAGATTTCTTATTAATAGGCATTGAAGGTTGCTGGAAATAGTGATCGAGATAAGAAGCTTTCACAGATGTCTTTTAAAAGCAAGACTAGACCGTTATCTCTTATCTGAGCTTGTTGGCATTTGTTTTTTTCTTTCAACACCATCCGACTGTGACATCAGATCAGGAACACAACTGCTAACTTTTCCCAGAAATACCAGAAAAATTTGCACCAGGTTGACTAAACAGATCACAGCTTTTTCAATATTTAATATACGCGATGGCGTAGTGGAACAAACCCCGGATAAAATGGGAGGGGTTGCGTCAGGAAGGGCATTCAGCGTAAAATCCGTGCCAAGTTGTGTGCTGATCGAATGGTCCGTCGTGGTGACCCGCCTGGTGACGTATCAACAATATGTCAGCACTGTCTCCTCGATCCTCACAAGTGTGGGGGTTTGACTGTCTAGGTTTAAACATTCTCCCTGTGCTTGGTGGGTTTCCTTTGTGTCCATAAACAAGCATTGTGGGTTGACTGGCATTTCCAAATTATGTGTGCGTGTGGATGCTTGCGGGTTGACATAGGTTGGGGTCCTCAGTATGTAATTTGCCCTAGAGCAATGACAGCTGGCGTGAAATCATATGTCGGCACTTATCGGTCGGTTTGATGGATGGATGGATGGATGGATTTCGATATTTCATCTTCTGTCGGCTGCTCCCGTTAGGGGTCACCACAAAGGACCATTTGTCTTTATCTAACTGTGTCTACCACATCTTCCTTTGTCACTCCAACCTCCTGCATGTCCTCCCTCACCACATCAATAAACCTACTCTTTGGCCTTTCTTCTTTTCCTCCTGCCTGGCAGCTCCATCTCTAACATTCTATGCTATGCATTCTATGCATCCTATGCCAGGAGTCTTAGGGCATGAGGCGCACTGAATAGGGTCCCAATCCATCGCAGGTCATATACACATACACATTCATACACTACGGAAAATCTGGAAACACCAATTAGCCTGCATGTCTTTGGACTGTGGGAGGAAGCACAGCACCCTGAGGAAACCCACCAAACACTGGGAGAACATCATGCAGGTGGGACTCAAACGCGGATCCTGGAGGTGTGAGGGGACGGTGCTAAACACTAAGCCACCGTGCCACCTGCTTTGGACACTCAATCATTGTCTATATTGCTTTATTTTGTATACTGAAGCCTATCCTAGTAGACTTAGGGCACAAGGCGGGGTACACCCTGGACGAGGTGCCAATCCATCAGAGAGCACTAACACATTCACACACTACAGGCAATTTGGGAACGCCAATTAGCTTAATCTGCACGTCTTTTGACTGTGGGAGGAAACTGGAACACGAGGAGAACAACACGCACACAGACCCAAGGCGGGAATCAAACCCGGATCCTGGAGGTGCGAGGCGACTGCTTTGGACAGTTGTTACAGTGTTACAGATGTAACACACACACACACACACACACACACACACACATCGTCCTCCTACTGATCCTGATCTTCATGCCCCGTCTCTCCATTGCATCCTTAATTCCATTTAACGCGGAGTGTTTCTTTAAAGAGTGTGACCTCCACTGACGAACATCGGGCACTCGGGGTTGACATTGTCCTATCAACCAGTCAAGAAATTGAAAGCATTCTCATGGTGATTATTATTAATATAATGACTTGAGCTTGTGTGCTTTGTAAAGCAGGCGAACCAGTCAGGCGTTGTTTTGTGTTTAGTTTGGAAACTTAAAAACAGGCCTGTGTGGAAAAGGCTCAGGTGTGAGAGGAGAGTCGCAGTGTTTATGACACAGTGTTTAGTACATCTATATCTCTTCTTCACACACACACACACACACACATATGAGGCGTGAAACCGCTGCTGTGCCCAAACGCTGCTGTTTGAGGTCTGCCTCTAATCTGGCACTTCATACACCTTGGTTGTAGAGTCTCATGAGGGATCATTAGAGTCTCTCTCTCTCTCTCTGATCGGCGTTGAGAAAACTAACCCGAGAGCCATGGGAGGTGTATTGTATTGTTAAGAGCTCCACGCCTGCTAACTTTAATTCGTTAACAACGCACTGAAAAACCGAACAACTCTTCAATATTTCGTCGCGACACACACCGGGATATATTCCCGCTCAAAAACCGGAACACTTTAAGTAGTTCGTAGAGAAATGACCAAGCTTTTTTTAATCGAACAGTCAGGACTGAGAGTCGTAGCATTCATGAGCTAGCATAGCCGCCAGGAATACGGGCTCAGCTCGGGCTGTTCTCGATATGTTAAAGGAGAAATACGCGAAATAGAAACGCTTCACGTCGTTTTGTTACCCCTGACCAGGTTAATGAGGTTTATTATGAACCCAGGCCTTGCTTGAACAACATTATAGGTAGAAATAGAGAGAGAGAGAGAGAGCGCGCACTCCTGCTAGCTCGCTCCGGCTAAGTGTTGGTGTTACACTGCGCTGTTTTAACCCACACAGCGCAGACCATCTGTATAAATCCCTGTTCATACACAACACCATTAGCTTCATTCCCCACTTAAACAAAACAACACACACACTACAAGGAGAGTGAGTACAGAGATAGAGAGAGTGTGTGTGTGTGGAGATACTCCTCCGAAAGCTTGCTCCTACCTAACATGGTCGCTCCCATCTCCCGACACCGCGGAGAGGAAGGAGGTGGCATTCCCGAAGATCTCCCTTTATTATTCCCAGTAAATCCCTCTCCCGGTCAGACTCAGGACAGTCCAGGCGGTACAGAGGCGCGATTAATCCGCACTAAATCTCATCCACGATCGGTTTGGATTTATTAACACAGAATTTTTGGTATGCGTGTAATCCGAGCCTGACTCCCTCCCCTCTCATTCCAGTCGGTAATGGCGACCGATGGATCGCTCTCTCTCTCTCTCTCTCTCACTCACACACACACACGCTCTCTCTCTCTCTCTCTCTCTCACACACACACCCGCACAGAGCAACTTTCCCGTTTTTGCTCGGCAGTGGCGCGTGCTCATAGTTACCTTAAACAACAATTAATTACTAACAGACTAATAATGATATTATTATTTAAACCTATTTTTATTATTATTACTATTAAAATATTATTTTTTAAATGTTCAACTGTATGATAGTTATTGTTGTGTTTGTATAATAATAATAATAATAATAATAATAATATATTCAATTAGGTTGTTTGTACATTGATTATCGAACATCACAATAAACAGTAATAAAATGTAACAATTAACAAAAAAATAAATAATATTCTGTATTAATAATAATAATGATAATAATAATAATATTGTATTACATTTTTTTGTTTGTTTGTACATTAATTATCAAGAATGACAATAAACAGTAATTAGAGAAAAATATTTTAATAAAAAAATTGGCA
>JAOTRS010000002.1:8194537-8226673 GCA_028565755.1 Dinotopterus cunningtoni
CAATGTCCCATTAATCCGCACATTTTACCAAAATGGACACACAAAACACTAATAATGATTTAAACTGTGGTTTAATAAACAATGGATTATTGCCAAAATCCCTCACTTATGTGCACGCACATGCCCAGTGAGACCTTTTAACAAATTTATTAAGAGATTATTAGCAATAAATCACAGTCATACAGCCATCTTTCCATGAACCCTGCAGAATGTGGGAAGGATTAGTGGTGGAGAATGATCAGCCCTTCAGACAGCATATATTTAAGTGGAACAAACACATCTGAATGTTTACCAATAATAGCTATAATATTATACTTTTTCTGAATGATCTTATAATCGTATTAAATAATAATAATAATAATAATAATAATAAACCCGCCACCAGTCATGCTCATGCGTGAATATGGTGAAAAATAAGCCGGTTTGGTTGTCATTTCCAAAATATCCAGTCCCGTACAGTATGTACTTTTTTTTGTTTAAAAAAACTGCCACAGACTTGCAGAACAACTTAAAACAACGGGAGGAGAATATTCTTCTTATATTTGTATTATATTGTCAAAATGTATAATGTACTTTTTTAAAATCTAGTGTTCTGGGCAAAATATTTGCTGTGAGGTTAAGTCCATATTTCGAAGCCTAACACATACTGTAGGAAAAAAAGCAGCTGGCTCCTCCAGTCCTCCCACGGCATTGCTGAAATGTTATGATTGCAATCCTTCATTGTTCCATGGTCATGATTCCTGCTCTATTAGTCCTGGATGATGAGATCACCCTGTATGGCTCTATCACCTCTGACTTTGTTTTTACAAATTAAGGACTGCATTTTTGTTAAGAGACCAAAAAGAAGAGTAAAGAGATTTGTCTTTCATCTAAATCTTTCTATCCCAGTCAGTCTTTTTTATTCACTGAATGCTAAAGAACATTCTGAACTTTGTATTCCATTGTTAAAATCGCTAGTTTTCTTTAGTCAGTTTGTTAGTTATCAGGAATTACACTGCTAGCCTCAGCCATAGTTCTTTCTTTTGACTGAGCTTTCCACTTTACAGCCACAAACATCTGGAAATCATTCACGGCCGCATGGTTTACTCCACGTGTTTAACAGATGCTTCTTGAGTCTCACCGGCACGTTGACCTTGCGGAACATCTCAGCACCTCTACGTGCATCCAACAACGCGATGTCCTGTGGGGTGGACACGATAACAGCACCTATAATGTAAAGCATATATACGTACGATAAAAATTCTTAGAGCCTTTGGTAGTGAAGATCTTTTAGACGTTATAAAATAAAGTGACAGCAGAATATACATTTTGGAGTTTTACCGCATTCCAGTCCTTACTATGCTCCCGGATCCTGTGTCGGCTTTTAAGTCAGTCAGAAATCATAGTAATGTCAATTTCTGCAGCTGGGCTTAATTTTTGAAACACTTTAAGCTTCACATTACATCTTTAAAGGCACCTCTCCATGTTTTATATAGGGCAGGAGAATAAGCATATAAAAGACCTGGCAGAAGTGATGTCATCATGCTTAAGTGTCAAGTGATAAGCCTTTAATCTATGGTCATTAAAATTAACTTCACATTATTTTATCAATTTCAAGAAAATACCACTGCTGCAAATAAATAAATAAAATAGTGTCATTATAGACTTTCAGACGACCGGGTTGTCCAGTTGGCTAGGTCTGACATTTTCTGTGTAGAGTATCACATAGATATATGTACTGCTTCTTAAAGTACTGTACATTATGGGCACATAAACACAATTTTAACCAAAAACCAATGTTTTTTTTTTCCTCTTCACACCAACTTTCAACAGGTTTTCCCAGACCACTACACAAAACATATTATTGGTATTATAAAACTAAACACTAATACGGGTAAAAACTACTGGACACATGACAGATGATCAATATTATTTTATTTACCTGCGATCGGGATGTTCTGTGTGATGGAAAGTTGTACATCCCCCGTTCCAGGTGGCATGTCAATCACTAAGTAATCCAAAGAGCCCCAGTCTACCTAAAGGCGTAATAAAACAAAATCGAACAAAACAAAGCGGTCTAAGGAAGTGTAAAATTTAATAAGCATTACTCTTTTAAAAGACATGATGTCACCACACTGCGAAACAAAAACACCCTGACAGACAGAAAGACTGTTTTCTATTGGCTCACACTAGAAACTTTTTATACATTTACAGGTATGGGTTCAATTTCATCTCTATGTGGAAAGAAAATATTATTTTGATGAATCGACTTTTCCACTGGATGAATTTTATTCCAATTTGGGTCCATCTGCTGCGTTAACTAATAACGCAGAAATTCATAGCTTCCAGGGTTTTGCTCTTTTGCCATAATACAGCTTCAAAAATCATTTACTTGCTTTTTAAAGGCAGATGTTGGCCGTCTAAAAAGCAGATGTTAGCACCTCTGCACTTGGCTGATATAACTGTATGCTGAATAAAAATATTTTTTTAGTTATCTAAGCTTTGTTTATGGGATAAACACGAAGCGGACAAATCACAGATTTTGCCCACACCTGTCTAAGGAGCTTTTCAATGGCGGACATGACCATCGGACCCCTCCACACAATAGGTGCTGTATCTTCAACCAAAAAGCCCATGGACATACTGAGGAAGGCAGAGCAGACAAGCAATTAGACTGACTCACATTCCACAGTAATTAGTCTACTTTATTTATACACTTACCAAGGGATTCCAAAGTTCATAAGAGGTCTCATTAAGTTGTCTGAAAATGAAATGAAGAGAGATTTATATGTAAATATATACAAACACCTGCTTAACACAGTGTTGTGATGCTCAAACAAATGTGTCCCTGTGGTACCTTTCTCTTTCAGTGTCTTTACAGTCTTTATATAAACTCACTGAACACTTTATCAGAACACCTGTGCACTGTACAACCATGTAATCGTTCAACCAAGTGACAGGAGTACATGCATACAATCATGCAGATTAAAAACAAGAGCTTTTAATTTTTCAGAACATCAGGATGCAGAGAAAATCTAAGCTTAGTTGTTGGTGCCAAGTGAGCTGATTTGAGTATTACTGAGAAAGCTATATGCTGATTTAAAAACTCAAATGCGCAGCAATTTGTTAGGTAGAAATGACTCTTTGGTGAGGAAACGCAAAAAAGAATGGACCGCCAGGTTCAGGCTAATAGAAAGGCTACAGTAACTCTTTACAGTTATGGTGAGCAGAGAAGCATCTTAAAATGCATACACATACAGTAGGATTATAAGGTCAACCAAGAACTCAAATCTCAGGCTACTGAACCATAAACCAGATCTTTTTACAATCTTTGTGTACTAGTGTTCCTGATAAAGCGGCTGGTAAGTGTATATTTTAAAGGGCATGTGTTACCACCTGATATCACCTACTGTCTGTTAATTCTGGGTTTCCTCTGAGATTCATCAGCTTGGGGACTGAGGGTCCGTAGACATCAGCATCTAAAAGACCCACCGTCTTACTCTAAAAGAACAAAAATACAAATGTCAAGCCAGGTCTATACACGTAATATTTCAGTAATATTTTGATATCTGAATATGGATGGTTCTGGGTGGTGTGCGGTACCTCATCATTAGCCATAAGTCCAAGAGCAAGATTCACTATAAAGAGAAGAGTAAAGGCAATCAAAACACAACACAAGCTCAATCTGGCAGACACCAGTGTATTTTGACATCATCATCACAGATTATGGAGGCATTTTATTAGATCAGGTATTTAAATTCTTGGCCCTTGTGTTTTCTGTAATCATATCTAACAGGGTGACAACATGCATCATGACAGAAAAAAATTGACAATGTGCGTTGTGGGAACGTGCAATTAACATTGTGGGACTCAGCAATTTATTAATTATGCATCGAATGCAGGGGGTCTCAATATGCTCAACCCACAGAGCTGATGAATATGCAGCATGGAGCACACTCGTGTCTGACAGCTCTCTGGATCACAACAAACATATAGGCAATATTCGTTGCATGGTTACCCAAGCTTGTTATAACACTTAAAAAGTGCTCTTAAGTCACTTTTTAAGCAACACCTGTTTGGTGAAGCTGCGATTTCTGAAGCTGTAAAAACAGACTGAGGGGCCGACTCTGGATGTTGAATGTTCATTTTATAGAAATTTGATTTAGATATTTTTAACAATCTCTAGTACATTTTATTTACAATATTAAATCTTTGTTTGTAGCAAATTCTTATTTACATACAGTACCAGGCAAAAGTTTGAACAGAAGTTTGGATTTATTTTCTACATTCCAGAACAATACTGGATTTTTTTAAACACTAGGAAATAACACATATGGCATAAGGTAATTAAATATTAACAACAACAACAGTAAGTTGCATTTTATGACATGAAGGTCAACTGTTCTGGAATAGTTCCTGCAAGAACAGTATTGTCAAGTGCATTTGCAAAACACATCAAGCACCTTGCTCTTATGAAGACCATCTCAGGAAAGCAAGACCAAAACTTACCTCTGCTGCAGAGGTTCATTTAAAGTTACCAGCTTCAAAAGTCACTAATTAACAGCACCTGAGATTAGAGCCGTTTGAAGGCTTTACAGAGCACAAGTAGCAGATACATCTCGATATCAACGGTTCAAAGGAGATTGTTCCATATTTTGGATGCTTCAGCATTGTTTTACAGTGTAGAAAGAAAAAGAAATCACAAAAGAGTATGGAATTAAGTGTGTCCACAATTTGGCAGGTAGTGTAGTTTTACAGAGACAAAAATGCACATTTCATTTGCAATGATTATGAAATAAAATAAAGACTCTAATTCTTGTTTGCTTCATTTAAATTTGTTCAAAATAGTCAAAAAAGCGAATAAAATCCTGTTTCCTTCTGGCTCTCCCTTTTAGTTATGATGTCATAGTTATACATGATGCCCGTATATTTATGATTTAATGTGATCACTATAAGTGATATCAATGAAAAAGTGAAAAAATTGATTTTCAAAACATCAAGCATAATATACTTAACAATGTGCCCATTTTGGACTCATGCGCTCATTCATAAATAAATAAAGCTCCTCTATATACATTGTGCTGTGTTTAAGTGTCCTATTTGTCTCTTGCACTTTCATGCTGAAGTTCACATCTATTATTATGCAGCACACTTTTCTTTTACACCACATCAAAGTTTGAGCACTCCTCGGGAGCACCTCTCCGGTAAACATCCACAGCCACATGAAATGCTCGAGACAAAAACAGTGGCAATGACAGTAATCTTTGTAGGTTTTTATATAAAGGCACTCCTAGAGCTGTAGTAATAAATGACTTTCACAAACACTTTGGCTCGACCAACAGTAAGAACACTGAAGAGGAGAAAGGAAATTAAAACAAGAAAAAAAAAAGTGAGAGAGAGAGAGAAAAATGTTGGATTGGGTCGTGGCAGAGATGATGCTGTAGCCTTGTGAATTGTTGTCTTTTACTAAGAAGAGAATACTTGCTGCAGGGACAATGCTATGTTTGCTTAGACATTTTTGACGGAGTACATGCCACCAAACAAAAAGTGCATTACATTTACAAATAATTTTACTAAAGCATTATTAAATCATAAAAATAAATCGCCAGTGAAAGCTGGTGTCATGCGTACCTGCTGTGGTAGATTTGCCAACACCTCCTTTTCCGGAAGCAACAACGATGACCTGTTTAACACCAGCTACAGGCTTTTGCTTAGGAAGGCCACGCGCCATGTGAGCCCTTTGCCTCTCCTGCTGTTTCTCACCAGCAGCTGAACTCTAATAAGTAAAGAAATACCAGTAGTAGCAGCAACAGTACATCTAGACTTGACAATGTTTTAAAGTGCATCTGAGGCGGTCGACACAAGATCGATCGAAGACACAGTGTGTTTTTGTGTGTATGTGCTAGCAATCTGTAGAATACATGCTAAAAGTGGCCAGATGTAAATGAGTTCCTTATTTTAATAAGTAAAAGCTTGGATGCTGAAGGTGCAGATTAATGGCAAATAATCCTCTAATTTCACAGATTAGTGAAGGACAATGCAAGAAATGTATATCTTTTTTTCTAGCTTGTTTTGTCATTTTCTCAGACAGGAACGCATCACTGCCACCAGCTGCAACCCAGCTGCTCAGTTCTGCCTCTTTTTCCTAAATGATAAGCCACAAGGCATAAAAACGAAAGAAATGGTGTCTCTAGGAAACACGACTACATTTATACTGACATCTTGTACTTGGCTGGGGATATACTACAGCCCTAAAATGAATACAGACACAAACGCAATAAAATACATACTGTACAGTTCTTATGAGAAAATTTCCAAACACAACACAATAAACTGGGGTTTTAAAAATACACCGATCAGCCATAACATTAAAACCATAAACGTTAAAGCCACCTAGGTTTTGAGTTCACCTTGTGCCACCAGGGTGACGCTGGCCACTCAGGGCATGGTTCTGCAGGATTGTGTTGGCACGCTGGGAGCAGATCCTTCGAGTGCTAAGGGTTGCAGGGTGGGGACTCTGAGGACCAGGTTTGTTTATTCAGGCATCCCATGGGTGCTCAATCTGATTCGGATCTGGGGAGTTTGGATTCCAGGTCGGCAGTCTTTATTAGAAAAAGTTTTGTGCTGCATTGGCTTTTCTGTGGGATGGAATCAGACATGCTGGACTTTGATCCTCATGGGAATGAGTGAACCTTGGGTGCCCATGATCATGCCACCAGTTTACTGCTGTATGGTTGGTAGGTGGTGTTAATGTAATGGCTGGTGGGTGTAAATCAGTTTTGAAGATCATGTAAAAGCAAATACTGTAAACCAAGACCATGGATACTTGCTGGAGTAAATTTCGTGCATACAGTACTTTTGAGACATCTAATAACACATCTTTAAGATTAAAACACCTGTTTTTAACCATAAAATGATCCAAATTCGCAAAAACATTTTGATTGAATAAATTCTGACTAAAATGGACAGGAAACACATTACATAGGAGATTATAACATACACATTTCTGATAGTCAGAAGTGTAGCAGTAGTAGTGCTGTTTTCATAGTATTATAGTAGTTTTTAAAATACCAGTGCAAAAATGTTAACGCAGAAAGAGAAACAGACCAGCAACTCCGTCTTTCATGGACAAAAAGCAAGACTGTTTAGCCCCAGCTTTTGCTACAGCAGTTGGCTGCCTTCCAAATAGTAGATTCATAACTGTATGAGAAAGGTTACACATCATATCATAGATTTGTTTATGCTGCCTTTATACACATGGTTGTTAGCAGGGCTTAAAACTACACATACAAGTTCAAAATGTGAATGCTCAACTCAAAATAGTTCATTTACAGGAGATGTTTGTCTCAGGTATATTAATAATAGTGCTGAATTTACAGATAAAAATCCCTTAATTAATTAAAAAAAACTAAGTTTTCAGGGTGCTATAAGGGATAGATACAACAAAAACACACTTTTGGTGCTGATTTTATTTTTTATGTTATACAAATACAGTAATACAGAAAATGTATGTGCCAAAAACACTACTTCTAAAGTTTATACAACATGGAAGTGATCAATCTTGCTTCCCTAAAAATTTTATGTTGCTAACTTTAAGCGGCTCTTGGAGAGATGATTTTATATGTGCTACAAAAATGGCCATTTAAACAGCAAATTATTCATATTTCTTTACGAGTAATGATATTAAATTTGGAGAAGCATATGACCTGTGAAAACTGTTGCGTAAATTAAAGCATTCCGTGCGAAATTAAGAATTAAGAAAAGATCAGTAATGTCTTTAACCATGTCAAATTCATGTTGCAATATCTTAACAATTTTGCATTTTAGACACTACATAAAAGGGCATGAAACTGTATTTAGCAAAGGTTTCTAAATGTTTCTTTTTCACTGATTAAAATATGTGTATGCATATTTACAAAAAAAGAAGCATGAATTGAGAGTTAAGAAGCATTAAGTATAATGAAGAATGTTGTTATATGATCCTATCTGCAAATTCACTTTTTCACAGAGGTGCAACACTTTTTTTTTAGCACCAAAACCATGTTTGTCAAGTTGTCTTTTAGGGAAAAGGGGAAGAGGTGTGCAGTGCTGCATATGATGAGCAATTCCTGTCTGGGGAAAAATGTGAATATAACTTTGACAGGAATCAATGAATCTGTCTGTCTCTCTCTCTCTCTCTCTCTCTCTGTCTGTTTATTTGAAAATTCACTTTTTCATTGAGATGAGACATTGTTTGCACCAATACCATGTTTTGGTCGATGGATAGATGGATGGATCTAGATTAAGTAATTAATTATCTAGGCATCCATCCATCGATCCATTTATTTCTCCATCAAAATCTCAATACATTTAGCAATAAATAATAAAAAGTTGTCAAGGTGACAAGGATACCAGCTTGACTGGCATGTGTTCTGTCAGCTGCTCAGACTAGGCAAAATATTTATGGCAGCTCTTACAATGTTTGATGATAACTGCCCAAACAATATTTGAAATCAAATTTCTGCCTTCAGACTATTTTGTGAGCTTGTGAGAAACAAAAGTCATCCATGCACACTAATTGTACTTTCGTGCTTTACATTTCCTTATTTTAGTTCCTTCTTTTGAAGAAACATGGAAGGGATTTAAGTAAAAAAAAAAATGCATCAGAGGAGAAACACCAAATCAGACATCAAACATGCTTGCTCAATAATCAATAATTTTTTAAACAAATGCTCACATGTATCCATGTCCAAATGCTCACGTCATGTCCATTTATTTTTCTGCGCATTATGATCTGTGTAGTTTTTTTAATCCGGCACCTGTCTTACACTTTTCTGTATTTGCACCTTATGTAGTCTTGCATACTGTTGTGTGTTGCACCATGGTCCTGGAAAATATATATTTCCAATTTATTTTCATTTGTATCAGTTCCAGTGTACACTGCCTGGCCAAAAAAAAAACAAAAACAAAAAAACCAAAAAAAAAAAAAAAAAAAAACAGCACTATTTCAGAAGCGCTATTATTACAAACAGAGATCACTTAAACACTTGGTAAAGTTGTATGGTAAAGAATCTACAGTAACAACTATGTTTATAAGTAAAAGTAAGAGTATTTCCATATACACACAGTGTAGTGAGAACTTACAAGATTGGGACTAAACACCTGCGTAGCCGTAAGAAAACTATTAAGCTATACTGACCCTATTCCAGAGGGATGAGCGCATCAGGGTAGGACAGGAAGCTCATAAAGCGGTGCACCTATCATGCATAGTGGGCACTGTACAAGCCTCTGGAAGCAGCGTTATGATCTGGGGTTGCTTTAGTTGGTCAGGTCTAGACTCAGCAACATTACGTGATGTACAATAAAATTAAGTCCGTTGACGACCTGTACTACGTATCCAATCTATGGGACAGACATAAATTCAATTGTAAAAAAGTGGTTCTGGGACCATGAGGAATCATTTTCACACATGAACTGGCCACCACATTGTGTGCTGTAATCAAAGCTAAAGGTGACTTATATTCTGGGAAAAAAATAAAAAATATAATCAAAGAAGAACTTTCTACCGGACTTGACTTGACTACCTGTGCACTTATAAATACTTTTGGCTAAACACAGTATCGGTGCTGATTATATTTTTATGAAGTTATACACATAATACAGAAAATGTGTGCCAGAGAAGCTACTTCTGAAGTTTATGCAACATAAAAGTGACCAATTTTGCTACCCTAAAAATTTCAAGTTCCTAACTTTAGCCGATTTGGAGAGATGTTTTTGACTAATGTGCCCTCAAAAACGGCCATTTTCAGGGTAACATTATCACTTCAAACAATAAGAATTCAAAATAGATATTCATATGTATTTATGAGTATTGATACTAAAATTGGTGTAAGCTTCTAGAAGAATATGAACTGTAAAACGTTTGGTTTTTGGTAAAAGCTTCAAAAGGAAAAAAATAATCTGTAGTGTCAAATTCATATTGCAATATCTTAACAATTTTGCATTTTAGAATAATTCACTTTCAGTTTTATGCCTTTTCATGTGAAATCTAAATTGGCCAAGTTTCATGTGAATGACCATTAAAAGATAATTTTTTTTTTAACATTACATAAAAGGGAATGAAATTGTATTTAGCAAATGTGTTTCTTTTTATCAGATAAAAATATAAATGTGTATGCATATTTACAAAAAAATGATGCATGGATTGGGAGATAAGAAGCATTAAGTATTATGAAAAATGGTGTTATACTGTATGATCCTATCTGAAAATTCACTTTTTCTTTTTACTAATATCATGTTTTGGCTGTTTATAGAAACTTCTTTGGTAACGCAGAAAATGAGAAGAGCTGTGCAGTTCTGGATATGATGATTAATTCCTGTCTGGGGGGAAATGTGAATATATTTTTGACCAACGTTCTCCATTTGAGATTTTTCTCAAAGTTGTAAATACTAGTGCAGGAATCGAAACAAGCTGCAGCAGTGCAAACTCAAACAAGTTCAAATGATCATTAACACCACTTAATGCCATGCATGGCTTTTGACATGTAAGTTACAGACTGTTAGCATGTAAACACTACACTGACCTCATGTGACACATACAAGGACATCAGCATTCAGACACATGACTTACCTTGAAACGCACATCAGGTTTACAGAGAGCCTGAAGAGGTCTAACATTCCTACATGACCACAACCCAGAGCCAGAGCAAACAGAGTTACTCTTCAGCACCTGTGCGAGCTTTCTGGAGCTTTGATACAACAGCATTTTATTTACACAAAATATTAGCTCAGTAGCTTAACAATGAGCGACTACGTCATATTTATTTTAGTGCTTAGCTTAACGTCTTTTTTTTTTTTTTTTTACAAGAACACGAGTGTAAATTTTTAATTAAAAAAATTATTACGAATGGTTTTGGAGGGGGAGCATGCACGAAATAACTAAACACAACGCTGAGAAGGAAAGGCGCGTTTTGATGACGTAATGCGGAAGTCACTCCAGTTTTATGGAATTAGATATTATCGTGTCCTCATCCAGATAGATTTAACATTTTCTTTAAAACGTTCGTTGTTTACCGGTTGCATTTTTGCAGTTTTTAAAAAATATATATATCAGGGCGATGGCAAACGGAGATCCAGTGAAAGCCCGAGTGATTCTTCAGCAGTGTTTACACGCAAAACTACAAGTGAAACCTGCAGACGCGGAGTCTGGGGCAGAATGGGTAGAGGTGATCTGTCCTTATATTTCAGCTCCCTCCCTCTCTGTCTGTCTGTCTGTCTCTCTTTGTCTGTCTCTCTGTCTCTGTCTTTCTCTCTCTCTCTCTGACTGTCTCTCCCTATGTGTGTCTCTCTCTCTGTCTCTGTCTTTCTGTCTCTGACTTTCTCTCTCTTTCTGTCTCTATCTCTCTGTCCCTCTGTCTGTATGTCTCTCTCTGTCTCTGACTTTCTCTCTCTCCCTGACTGTCTCTCCCTATGTGTGTCTCTCTCTCTGTCTCTGTCTTTCTGTCTCTGACTTTCTCTCTCTCTTTCTGTCTCTATCTCTCTGTCCCTCTGTCTGTATGTCTCTCTCTCTCTCTGACTTTCTCTCTCTCCCTATGTGTGTCTCTCTCTCTGTCTCTGTCTTTCTGTCTCTGACTTTCTCTCTCTCTCTTTCTGTCTCTATCTCTCTGTCCCTCTGTATGTATGTCTCTCTCTCTCTCTGTCTCTGACTTTCTCTCTCTCTCTCTGTCTGTCTCTCTCCCTGTCTTTGGGTGTCTCTGTCTGTTTCTCTTTGTCTGTCTGTCTCTCTCTCCGTCTCTGTCTTTCTCTCTCTCTGCCTCTTTCTCTCTCTCTCTCTCTCTCTCTCTCTCTCTCTCTGTCTTTCTCTCTCTGTGTCTCTGTCTTTCTCTCTGTGTGTCTCTGACTTGCTCTCTCTCTGTCTCTCTTTCTTTCTCTGTCATTCTCTGTCCCTCTGTCTGTATGTCTCTCTCTATGTCTGTCCCTCTCTGTCTCTTTGTTTCTCTCTCTCTGTCTGTCTGTCTTTTTCTCTTTCTCTCTCTCTCTGTCTCTCTCCCTTTCTGTCCGTCTATTTTTATCTCTTTCTGTCTCTCTGTTTATCTTTTTCTATTGGTCTTCCTCTCTGTCTTTCTTTTTCTGTCTCTGTCTCTCTCTCTCTATATCTATCTCTCTCAAAATCTCTTAAAATAGTGTAAAAAAAAAAAAGACACAAGTCTTCACCAGTTAATTGCTGATATAATTACTTTTAAACTTTTATCTCATTAAATACTGTAGTAGGGATGAAAATCACCAGGGGAGAAATTTTCCAAACCAGTTAACAAACCTGTGTGCATGGGGTTTGCATGATCTCCCCCTGCTTGCCACAGTCCAAAGACATGCAGATTAGGATAATTGATGTTCCCATATTGCCCATAGTGTGTGAATAAGTGTGTGTGTGCACAGTATGTGTGTTTGCCCTGCAGTGGATTGTCACTCAGTCCAGGGTGTAACCTACCTCATGCCCTATTTCATAAGTCTCCTGGGATAGGCTCCAGACCCCCCACAGACCTGGATACAGGATAAAGAGGTATAGACGATGAGTGAGTGGGTGGGAATCACCAGTCACATCCCAATATGATATTATCACGATACCTCTGTGCCAATTCGATTCGAAGTATCACAATTTCATAAATGTCCAGATTTGATATTACATTTATCCCCCAATTTTGATTTATTATAAGTAGCCCATCCTTATAACATTAGTTTTCTCACAAAAAATGGCAACATTTAAACAATAAAATAACGCTTACCAATTTCAAATACCAGAGTTTAATGTCTAACTGCACTTACGTATCTCTGCAGCACGTATCTCTGTCCTTTGCCTTAATTATTATTGGAAAACCAGCCAATTCTGGTCATGGGCTGATCGACCGATTCATGTCTTATAAATGTAAAAATCGTTAAAAAAAATCTATTTTGGAGCCAATGTGGCGATATATGAATCGCTACACAAAAGAATATATTTGAATCTTTTTTTTCCTCTATTAAATATGCATATATTTGCAAACTACAAAATAATAATTATTATATAAATGCATTATTTAGATGATGATGATATATTTTATGCTTTATAGTGAGGCTTTCACAAGAAATATTTGACAGAAAACTTTGTTTTAAATGTTTTGAATGTGAATCTATTCATTCATCCTCACCTAGGGGACTTTGGGCACAAGTTGGGGTAGACTTTGAGCAGGGTGCCAAACGCAGGGCACACACAAAAAAAAACACACACACTATGGGCATTTTGGGAATGCCAGTTAGCCTAATCTGTATGTCTTTGGTGAGGAAACCGGAGTACCCAGAGAAACCCACCAAGCACAGGGAGAACATGTAAACTCCATGCACACAGACCCCGAGGCGGGAATCAAACCCTCGACCCTGGACGCCTGAATGATGGCCATTGTGGACACATCTTTTTATTCAATTTGCCCTCACGTCCTCAGGATGTGTTTATATTTCTGTAGGAGTAACGTTGCCTGAAACTCTATTAAATCTTTTGGAACTGATTAGAACACAGCCTTTGCCCTGGGCCATTTTTGTTGGCATCATTGCATGACCTCACTGATGCTTTTGTGGCTGAGTGATCACGAATCACCACAGTCACACCCCAAGTTCTAGGACAAAGTCTTCCCAAAAGAGTGGAGGTTGTAATAACAGGATTGAATTTGGAATGGGATGTATAGAAAGCACACATAGGTGTGATAGTCAGGTGTGCACAAACTTTAAGCCATACAGTGTGTATCAAGAAACAAGCTCAGGGATTTATGGCATGATTATATCAAATAGATAGAGCTTAAGCTTTTAATAAATTTTTTGACGTGTTTTAACATTTTTATTATTAATGTATAAAGGAAGACATGTTATTGATACAATTTCTAAAAGAAAAAAAAACATGCTGTAGTCTTGTCTTCTGTTCTTTGCGCAGATTAATCGTGGAATGGTCATCTACATTTGCTTCTTCAAAGGTGCTACTGAAGATATGATCCCCAAAATGGGTATTGTGTTACCTTATATTTGAATGATAACACTTAAATTTACAGTAATACTGTAAAATAAATCTATTATAAAAACAAATAAATAAATGCTTGATGTAATCTAGCCTTTCCTGCTCTTTTCAGTGAACGCACTCCTAAATGTAAAGCTGTGTGAGAATGAATCTGGAAAATACACTTCAGTCGTTGATCTGCCTGGCAGCGTCCTGATCGTACCTCAAGCAACACTGGGAGGGAAGGCGAAGGGGAAGTGCATGCAGTACCACAACAACATTGGTAAAGAGGACGGACAGGGGCTCTATGCCAGTTTTGTCACTCACTGTGAAAAGGAGCTGAGTTCGGCCTCCAAATGTGCCGAGGCTGGCACAGAAGTCAAACACGGGACCTACGGCAACAGACAAGTTCTGAAACTGGATACCAATGGACCATATACTCATTTAATGGAGTTTTGAGAACTTAATTTAGGAGCTGCCGCAGGACAAAAATGTGCAAAAATGAAGAGTGACAAAATTTTGTCAAAGTTTGTCAGTAATAAATCAGAAAATCATTTGTATTTGCTATAGCTGCTGATCCATGTGTTGTTTTTTTGTGCCATGTCATTTGATTTAATTGAACTGGCACAGCAGAGCCTTGAGCATTCTGTAGCTCTGTGGTTTATTCTTAAAACAGGAAGCTGATATACATTAATAACTAAATCTTTGTTATACCTGTTATACCAAAAGAAAGCTGTATTTCTGTATATTCTGAAAGAGGAAAATCATTTATTCATAATATACCTTGATAAAGACTAATTGTTGGGACATGAAAATGGCAGTACAATGAGTCCCCAACATACGAACGAGTTCTGTTCTGAGAGCTCGTTCGTAACTCCAATTTGTTCGTAAGTCCAACAAACATTGTATAGGTACTGGGATACTAACACAATTGTCTATACACAGTATAAAACTAACACGTTCCATGATCTTGTCCATGTTGTTTAGAATCGTGCCAATTCATGTTAAAAGAACGAACAATGTCTGCCACCTTTTTCTAATGCTTGCTTTCAGACTTCCTGTAATGTATGCCACACGCACTTGACGATGCACGCCGGAAGTATGATCCAACCTCGATTAAACATGCGCAAACACGTTTGTATCTTTGAAAGTTCGTAAGACAAATGTTCGGACGTAGTGGACCTACTGTATGTGTGATTCTGGCCCAGTTAGTATACATAATTAAATTCCCTACTATGGACTGCTGTCCTATCTGGATGTATCCCCAACCCACCGCCAGTGTAGGGCTCCGGATCCATTGCCACCCTTACCTGGATTAGTGTATGCTAATATACCACGTTCCCTCCAATCCTCCAGCACTGCTCGGCTGGTCCCATCATCTCTCAGAAACTGAGGAAGACATGCATCTAGACTGTTTTCTGTTCTGGCACCTGGGTGGTGAAATTAATTTGATCTAGATGTCCGTACAGCTGAGTCTCTGGCAGTCTTTAAACGACGGCTAAAGACCTTTTTCTTTAATATTTGGGTTACCCCCCCAACCCCAGCCTTAAAAAAAAAAAGTCTTTGACTGATGGTACTTGGTTAGTAACCTAGCAACCCAGTGTAAGGATCTATCCAGTGACGGAAACTTCTGTCTGTCTCTCTGGATAAGAGCGTCTGCCAAATGCTTAAATGTAAATGAATACTGAAACCAAGAGTGATTGAAAGATTATACATCAGAATTTGATTCACAAGCATAAATAATAATCAGAAATGGTTCTGTAGTACACTTCATCATTTCCGAGCACCACTTTAAATAAAGGTGTAAATTTATTTTTGAATGGTTGTCGAAATGGCATTTATATAATAATAAATCTTCCTATACCTACTTTAAATCCATATTGTCCAGTATTCTGGATGGACGATGAGCTAGAACTGGGACGTCTATGTCTAAGGCAGTAGTAAATTAAATAGGATATTTTTGCTATTTTGCTATAGAGTATAACAGACGCATGGAATAAGTCCACACAGGCACCGGGAGAAGAAGTGAAATTCAGTACAGGGCCCCTAATCAAGCCTTGGACTAAAGGTGAGCATCAGAACTGAAGTCCCAGCAACAAAAAAAAAGTCTTTACGCCCATGTTCTAGTTACTACCACTAAAGTAACTACTTTAAGGAATGGGCATGATTAGACAGAATTCCTTAGAGAGAAGCCAGGAGTGAGATTTTAAAGCATTCATGCAGGAACTTCTACCCTGGACCCTAGTTATGTCTCTAGGCCAATGTGTTACAGCAGATCTTCAGTGAGGAGATCACATAGTATAAGGGACATTCAAGTCAAACTAAGACTTCATTGTGCAGAATAAGAGAACACGGTTAAGAGAGTAAAAACTACCCTGATCTCTCTATTTAATCCCTTGTTACACTAATGCACTTATCCCACTGTTTCACTAGTGCTTGGATAACATCAAGGTAGAAAGTTTTCTCAGTACGCCAGAGCCATGATCAGACTGTCTCCTTCATGTCTGAAACGCTGGCCTCCCAGGACCTCCTTTAATGGCCCAAACACATAGAAATGGCTTAGAATAAGGTCAGGACTGTATGGGGGATGTGGCAACAATTCCCAGTTAAGTTCCTATAATGTGCAAGTGTTGTTGTGAGTGTAAATTATTATATGTACAGATCGCTCTGACAGACGTTTCCTCTGCAAGTTATCTGTCAATTTTCAACTCGCTGAATGTTTACGGAAAGTGTGTCAAATGTTTAGACACACTTTCTAATTCCATGGCCTTACTTATATGGATTTCTTTCTACACTGTAAAGCAATGCTGAATGTGTTCAAAAGATGCAATAATCTCCTTTGAACAGTTAATATTGGTAAGTATCTGCTACTTATGCTTTGTAAACCCTTCATAACGGCTCTAATCTGAGGAGCTGTTTGCTAATTGGTGATTTTTGAGACTGGTAACTCTAAATGAACTCCTCCTCTGCACCAGAGGTAAGTTTTGGTCTTGCTTTCCTTGGATGGTCTTCATGAGAGCCAGTTTCATCATGGTACTTGATTGGTTTTGCAAATGCACTTGACAATACTGTTCTTGCGAGAACTATTGAAGAATGACTGACCTTCGTGCCCTAAAATAACAACAGACTGTTGTTGTTGTTCTTACTTTTACTGTAATTACCTAATTCCATATGTGTTATTTAATAGTTTTATAATCTCCAGTATTGTTTATGACGATACCTTGGCCGTCAGGTTTCTTTAAAACATTTGGACCATTCAGATGTTTTACTACGGCTTAGAGTCACACCACTGTACTGCACTGAAGTCTTCCGGAAATGTCAATCAGTTTTACGCCTTCACAAGAGATTTCCCAAATGGATGTCAACTCTTCTCTCATATCACATGACAAATACATGTGTCACTGTCACATTAATGGAAACATTCATGGAAATCATATATTAATTCATTCATACATTATTTTTTCTATACCACCTATCCTGTGTAGAGTCATAGGGCTTGCAGCCTATCCCAGGGAGCTTGGGGCAGGAGGCAGAATACAGCCGCAATGGAGTGCCAGCCCCCTGTAGGGTAAAGGTGCACACCCTCTGTTACCTAATCATACAGGGGGGTTTGGGAACTGGAAGAAACCTACAAAGCATGGAGTGAACATGCAAACTCCATGCAATCAGTCCAGAGGTGAGATTCGAACGGCAAACTTTAGAGGTTTTGGATATTAGTATGATGCTGTACTTTATTTAAGGGTTTGGATTAGAGATGTGGTTCTCAATCCTGGTTAGGGAGAACCCCCTGCCCTTAATGAGCTAATTAACAGATTATTTCTTTCTTTCTTTCTTTCTTTCTATTTTTATATTATATTATATTATCACTTACTCACTCATCTTCTATACCGCTTTATCCTGTATTCAGGGTCGCGGGGGGCCTGGAGCCTATCCCAGGAGGCTTAGGGCACATACTCACTCACACACTCGTTCACACATTCAATCTGCATGCCTTTGTACTGTGGGAGGAAACTGGAGTACCTGGAGGAAACCCAAGTAGCACGGCGAGAATATGCAAACTCGAACGGGAATTGAACCTGGGCCCTGGTGTTTATTGCTGTTGCAGAATATTTTATTAATCTTTTTGGTCAGAGAAAAACAATAATAGTGGCTTTGTTCTAAAGTAATAACAGTGACAACAATTTTAGACTTACGGTGCCGGTGAGAGCCATTATTCACAAATGGAGAAAATTTGAAACAGTGGTGAACCTTCCCAGGAGAACAACATCTAAAGAACTACAGTTACCTTAGTTAAGGTCAGTGGTCATGATTTAACAATAAGAAAAAGACTGGGCAAAAATGGCATCCATGGAAGAGTTCCAAGGCAAAAGGCACAGCTGAACTAAAGGAACACAAAGGCTCATCTCACATTTGCCAAAAAACATCTTATCTCCCAAGCTTTTGGGCAAATATTCTGTGGACTGATGAGACAAAAGTTGAACCTTTTGAAAGGTGTGAGTCCTGCTACATCTGGCGTAAAACGAACACAGCATTTCATAAAAAGAACATCATAACAACAGTCAAACATGGTAGAGGTAGTGTGATGTCTGGGGCTGCTTTGCATCTTCAGGGCCTGGACGACTTGATTGAACCATGAATTCTGTGCTCTGCCAGAAAATCCTAAAGGAGAATGTCCTGTCATTAGTTTGTGACCTTAAGCTCAGGCACACTTGGGTCAATGATCCAAAACATACCACCAAGTCCACCTCTAAATGGCACTAAAAAAAACCATGAAGCTTTTGGAGTGGCCGAGTCAAGGTCTGAATCCGACTGAGATTCTTAAACAGGTCGTTCATGCTCGAAAACCCCCCAATGTGGTGGAATTAAAACTATTTTAAAAAGAAGAGAAGGCTAAAAATGCTTGATTGCAGGCGTTCCTGACAATGGTGGCACAATCAGTTATTAGGTTTACAGAGAAATTACATTTTCACATAGGGCCATTAGGTTTGGACAGCTTTACCCCTATTAAATTTGTATGTACTCAGGTTATCTTTGTGTAATATTAGTAATAATTAGTTTGATGATTTGAATCAATTAGGTGTGACAAATATGCCAAAAAACAAACAAACAAAAAAATCAGGGAAGGGGTAAATACTTTTTCACAGCACTGTATGTAATGCTGTAAAAAGGGAAGGGCTATATTAAAACATGGCTCTTATTTTGACGTACCGGAACAGGAAGTGACGTCAAAGGCCTCATGCTCCGGAAAATCCCGCCGTCGATTTTTCTTAATGCACACTTTAAGATAGTGCGTAGATACTTTTCTGCTTTGCAAAACATTCCAGCTAGATAAACGTCTAATATAATTATTGGGTGTTTGTAACAGACCTGAAATAATTTTCAAAAATGTAATTACATTTTAAAAAATGAGGAATTTGTGAAGCTTTCTTCGCCCAAGCAGATGCACTATAAAATCGCGTTCCCTTCAGAAGCGGCGCCTGTCAGCGTGTTTACTCGCGCTCCGGAGTTTAGGATATAAATACCGACTCGGACCTCAGTGCGCGTGCTGCAAGAGGTATGTACAGTATGTGATCGCTGGTGCAGTATTGAGGTAAAGTGAGTGTGTTCGCTGCAGAGGGAAAAAAGAGAAACGAATAAAAAAAACCCCTTCATCACTACTTAACAAAACATTTTTCTTAATCAGAATAAGTTTATTTACTCTATGCATTACTTCTGTAAGTTAATAAAGCTCATATGTAACAGCTGTGAACTGAAAGTCACCTTTAATCCACTGATGTTTTTAATACTAACAATTTTATACAACTCAATAAGATATTTAATAAGATCTCTTCATATATCGCATGCACACAAAGTCCATGTAGGGCACATTAGTCATATATTGTACTTTTGATACCAAATACACTGTGTGGCCAAAAGTATGTGAACACTTGACTATCACGCCCATATACTGTATGGTTCTTCCCCAAAATATTGGCACGGAATTGAGAGACCATCAGTCTGACAGCTAAAACGTGGTTAAGATTGGGTCATATGACATGGCGATGATCCGAAGCACACCAGTAAATCTAAATCAGAATGGCTGAAAAATGAAACAAACATTTAGAATGGCCTAGTCAAAGTTCAGACCTCAAACCAGTGGAACTGCTGTGGCAGGATTTTAAGAGAGCTATGCATATGCAAATTCCAAAAGAAAAAAACCTCAATGAACTATAGCAATGTTGTAAATTAGAATGGGTCTAAAGCTGTGTGAGACAAATACAGTCATACAGGAAAGGAATACTTTAAGTTATGAGTATCTACAAAGTATTGAATCAGGTGGCTTCTTAAGTATTGAGCACTTTTTTTTTTTTTTAATTTGTGTCTTTATTTTTGTTAAATAAATTATGGTACATATATACCAAGACCCACTATAATCACTTAATAACTTATCTATTCCACTTTATTCTGTATACAGGATCTCAGGGGGCCTGGAATCTATCCCAGAAGACTTAGGGCTCGAGGCGAACTCCATGCACACAGACCCTGAGGTGGGAATCGAACCCGGACCCTGGTGGTGCAAGGCGACTGTGCTAATCACTAAGCCACCATGCTGCCCCACTATGATCAGATGATTTTTATGATGATAAACAATTAATAAACATAATGTGATACTATGTGAAAAAGTAAATTCTTCATTCAAGATCTTTGGTTATGTGAGGCGTTGGGTTGTAGGCATTGCTGCTAAAGATGGCACAACCAGTTATTAAGCTTAGAAAACGATAACTTTTCCACATAGAACGTGTTGCATAAGTTTTTCCTTTGATGAATGAAAGAATCATTTGAAAACTGTGCTTTGTTTTTCCTTCCGTTCTTCTTGTCTTGTATTAATTTTTTTTTAATGAGGATCTGAAACCATAGTGTGATAAATATGCAAAGATAGAGGAAGAAAATAAATAGATGAGGGCAAATACTTTTTTCTGACTGATCTGAATCTGATGGTGAAGGCGAAAAGGGCACCGATGTTCATGCACTGTATGCCGAATATTGTGCGGGTATAAGAAATGAGATCTTTTGTCATGAACCGAGGATAGATCTAAGTCCAAATGTGTTTTGAAATAATGCTTTGTCTGCTCATTTATACCATTTGAAATGGTTTGAATATCTTTTGGACAAAAGGATGAGCTTTCAGCGTTTTGATGAAGTAGAGAAGTATCTTCGATTTGGGACATACAACAAACATGATAAAACTTCAAAAGGTGTAATAAGAAGAAGCAGTAAAAAATTTCGATATGGAGGTAAGTAACCATGTTTCAGAGTGCATACTTGTAACACGTCTTTCTTTTTTAAATTGCAACATGAAAAAATCTTTACTGCATTTGTTTTTAGATGGTGCACTTTGGTACATAGATGGCAAGCGCCAGCGTAAGGTGCTCCGCAACGAAGAGGAAGTGAGAGCAGTGCTGGTGGAGCATCACAACAACCGCAAGCACGCCGGACGCTCTCGGTGCCTGAAGGCCGTCTCAGATCTGTATTATTGGCGCTCAATAACCAAAGACATCGGTGACTGGATAGACAATTGTAAAGATTGCTCGCATCCGTCCAATCCGGTCACGTGCTCACAGTGCATCGTCCCAGGGTGCGAGAGCTCTGGACTGGCTGATAATAAAGAAGGCATCACCTTTCACAAGTATGCACAGCAGATATATAAGAATTTGGGTGTCAATTTAAAGCACTTTTGCTTTAAAATTTGAATTTGCGAACAGGTTCCCTTTCAGTGATGCAGATAGGCTAAGCCGTTGGATTAAGTTCTGTCAGAGAGACCGCTGGTCTCTGCACAGCAGGTCAGCTATCTGCTCCAGACACTTCGTCGAGGATTGCTTTGACCGAAGCAGAGATGTTGTCTGCCTTAAACCTGATGCCGTGCCCACCATCGAAACATTCGTGTTTCCACAGGAGGTATATGACATGCTCATTTAATGAGCGATATAACGCAATACCTTATTTTAATGTAAGATGAATATTCACCCGCATTGATTAAGTGAAATTGTTTGTTTTTTTGCTTTTTTATTGAAAAAGTGCAACAATGAATCCTGGGATGCCCTCGGCATGGAATCCAGGGATGATGAGAATCACTCTGTAGATGAAGAAGGGGTCCATGTGGAGCATCCTTATTCCAAAAATTCCTCCATGCAGACCAGCGCGAAGATGACTGAAGTGAAGAGTCAAGTCAGTCTCCTGAGCTCCAAGTCCGAACCTTATTTCAGGAGATATGACGCGTTGGAGAAGTACCTGCGCACGGGAGTGTATAGCAGTACACCTTACTGCACTAGGTACATGGTCAGAAGGTGTGCCAAACGCTTTTGTCTTCAAGGTAAGCTCTCTCGTTAAAATGTCTTGTTTCGTCTTGTTTGCTTAGTTTAAAGCAATGTGACTAAATAATCTGTGTAAAACATGAAAAATACCTCTACGTATCTGCCATTGCATGCATAGCACTACAATTAAAGGGGAAGTGTTATAGTAGCTAATGTTCTGCAAAGGCTGAGTTGCATTCAGAGATGATTTACTAGTACGCTTAGTCACACTTAGGAGGTGTTCCTTCACCATTAGTCATCTTTATTTGATTTTTTTTTTTCCAGCTCTCCCTGAGCCTTGCCTTTTATGGAGTTTTTTGGTCGTCACTATTTGAAAATTAGCTGTTCTGTAGTTACTAACAAACAAACTGGCATTTATTACCATATGCATGTAGACACAAAGAAAACGAGTTCCTGAAACATTTATAAATCTGGCAAGTATTTACAAACTGGGGCAGGGATAGCTTAGTGTTAAGGTGTTGGACTGCTGATTGCAAGGTCCCAGGTTCAAACCCCAGCACCCCCAAGTTGCTGCTGTTGGGCTCTTGAGCAACCCCAAACTGTTTAGATGTAAAATGTAAGTCGATCTGGATAAGGGCGTCTGTCAAATGCTGTAAACGTTGATAATTTGACTAACATTTATGTTTACACACTCATTCAAAATATTGTTAATAAGTCGACTTATTAGTGGTCAGCTTTCAACATAGTTGTTCAAAAATAACAGATTCTTCTATCTGTTTTTTTATTTTAAGATGGGATCCTGTACTATCGCCATGGCTCCAAACGCAGAAAAGTTCTCCGGAACAGAGAGGAGGTCGTCGAGGTGCTTAAGGATCACCATGACAAACGAGGACACTTCGGTATGAGCAGATGTCTGAGCTCCATATCTGACCTTTATTACTGGGGCACTATGACCAGGGACATAGAGGAGTGGATTGGTAACTGCCAGTTCTGCATGAAGATGGATGAATCAACCCAAAAATATCGGTGTTCCGTTTATAGCTGCAATAACTACAATGGACCTTTGGAGAGGACACTGGGTCTGACATTTCATCGGTGAGCAGCAGTTTTAGCTTTACAATTTGAATATTATATTTTAGCTTGGAAAATGTTATTCCATTAGGTTATGGGTATCACAATTGCAACATGAACTTTATTCAAGCCATCGATATTTTGATGATGTTTTAACTTCTAAAGACTCCCCGGGGTCAATGGCAGGTCCTGACTCACATTCCTTACTCTCATAGTTGCATCTACCTTTCCTGTTAGTTTCGATGTAGTTCCTGAATGAAATGTAGGGATGGGAATCACCAGTCACCACCCGATACGATGTCATCACGATGCCTAGGTGCCGATTCGATTAAAATTGCGATTCTATAAGTATCATAATTTTATAAATATCCCAATTCCATATTACATTTTCCCTGATTTCCACCATGCACCATAATTGTTATTTCTAAACAAACTTAGCAAATTATTCACTCCTACCCCACAGGATGAAAATATGCGCCACCTGTAGGATTATAAAGAAATAGCGATGTTTTACCACCTCAAATGCCTCCAAAGTCTCAAAACTCAACTTGACAGTGAGTACACGGGTTGAGTGGCTGCAAGCCTGCGGGGGCGCGCGCCTTCTAACGAACTTCTGACGCGGACTGAGAACCAGCCACTTCTGGTCACTGGTTGATCGACTGGTTTATCTTTATTATAAATGTAAAAATCTTTTTTTAAATATTAAGAATGAATAGTAAGCTGAAGATTCACACTATACTACTGGTGGCTGTTTAATCAAATAATAATTTGGAACGAAGCATAAAATGTCTTGCATTATTATCCACCCAAATATTTTTTTTGTGTTACAACCTAGAACTGAATTGAACATAATTGGGATTATACAGCCAAGCCCATACATTTTAGAAGAAAGATAAGGCATTTTTTGGCATTTGGTCTATCACATTAAATTTGAAATGAAACATGGAAGAATTGAGCGAAGTCAGGACGTTCAAGGGGTTTGACAACAAGCGTGGCGTTAACCATTCAGGAACTACTGATAAAAGGCCTGGTTCTGGGTGTTATATTTGCCTTTGGTAGCTCTCAAACACTCAAACTCTCAACATGAGGTCCAAAAAGGTGTCTGTGCAAGTGAGAGTGGCCGCTATGAGGATAAAAATAAATAGATAAACCCAACGGAGTGAGGGCAAAAACATTGGGACTGGTCACGAAAGGCAACTAAAGTGAAGAAGAACCATTTTACATTTTAACATTTAGCCTCTTCAGGAGGTTTTGTGTCAATGTCTATGTCTGTAATTAAGAGACGGCTTCATGAAGTAAATACAGGCGCTTCAAAACAAGGTGCAAACCACTTAGATAAAAAAGGCCAGATTAAACCTTGCCAGGTTATTTGGACTAATAAACCAAAACTACCTTCTACCAGAATGATGGGAAGAGAAAAGTAAATACCGCATCATCTGTCAAACATAGTGGAGGCAGTGGATTGGCATAAATGTGTATGGCTGTCAGTGGAACTGGGTCACTCATGTTTATTGACGATCTGACTGATGATAAAAGTAGCAGGATGAATTTTGAAGGGTATACGGCTATTCTCTCTGCTCAGATTCAACCAAATGCTGCAAAACTGTATAATAGTTAATGACCCAAAACATACAGTGAAAGCTACCCAAGGAAAAGAAGTTAAATATTCTTCACTGATCAGGTCATGCTTTTCACTTCTGAAGGCAGAAAGACCCACAAACTAGCAACAGCTAAAGGAACCTGGAGTAAAGGCCTGTCAAAATACCTCAACACACCATTTGGCCATGTCCATGGGTTCTACACTTCTGTAGACAGTTTTTGACTTTTCAAGTATGAAAAGTAATCTTTATGTTGTAATTTTGTTAGTTTGTTCCATAATGAGCCTCCAGAATGTGTGTATAGAAATGGCTCTAATTTCTGAATGGTTAATGCCAGACTTTTGTCAAACCTTTTAAATTAAAGCTGTAAGACTTGGCTCACATCTTGAATGTTTCATTTCGTATTCAGTGTGGTCGTGTAGAGAGTCCAAATTCAAAAAAAAAAAAAAAAACACTTTTATCTTTGGTCCAAAATGTATGGACCTGACTGTATTTAAGGAATTTGGATGAAATGAAGGTAGTTGAATCCAAACATTTAGAAATGAATGCAAAAAGTTATGATTACATAAGTATTCCCCCTCATTGCTTTGAAACTGCTAAACAGTGTAATTTTTGTATAAATACAGTACATTTGTTACTGATAGTCCCCAGTTTTTGTTTTCTAACATATTTAAATAAATAGTTAATGTCACAAAGACCTTAGAACTACCAAAAATGTTGGGAAAATTATTAATAAGGCTGTGGGCTTTGAAAAAAAATCACAAATTTTAGCTATCATTATAAAATCAAGTATTAAAAATGGAACTAATATAATACAGCAGTGACTGGAAATCGAGGAAGCAAGCAAACCTGCACTCTATCTACCACTGTAATCGTAAAGCATAATTAAAACCTTAACTAGAAGCTAAAAACCATGCATGACTCCTCAGAGACTTTAGCTGAAAGTTTTATGAAACTGGGCCAGACGTCAGAGCAGTGCTGTGGGAGCTATTTGTTCTTTCCTAAAGTACTTTCTCCTTAAGAAACTCCTACATCATGTTCATGTCATGCACGTTACTCTGCATTTAAACCAGGGCTGTATATCTCCAGGTTTCCATTTGATGATCCTGAGCGTCTTAACCAGTGGATCAGAAGCCTGCGCAGGATGAATTGGCGCCCCCGGCCCCGGTCTGTCGTGTGTTCCACTCACTTCACAGAGGACTCCTTTGAGCATTCAGGAGGCTCTGTTCATCTCAAGCCTCACGCAGTCCCCACCCTACTCCTCTGCACCTCACAGGTAATTTACACTACTCTGTATGTTTCATGTGTTTTACCACTTATCTTTCTTGAACGAGGCTTAAACTGTATGATGAAGAAAGTCTTGGAGATAAATGATGACTGCTCAGACTTCACAACACTTCAAAAGATTAGATGATATACACACTGATGCTGAATGCTTTTTTGAAATCGATTCACTTAATTAAGTGGCAGTCTTGAGTATGATAGCACGGAAGACTTTGCTTCAGGACTGACAGGAACGTAATCCCACACCAGTTGTTACTGTCAGCCAGGTTCCCCTTTTTGGAAGCTGGGTGACAATGCCCTAACACCAAGCCATATCTGTCCTTGTCTAACAGGCATACAGGAGATCTTTGAGGGCATCGACCAGGGCCTGTCTGCCATGTTTCAGCATTTCGGCTTGTGATTTTGTCCAGTCTGGGTATTCAGCCATTCTTCATAGGCTTGATTGCTGCTGTTATCTCCTCTGTTTTTATGAGGCCAATATCTTGTCAGCTTTGGCTGATTCAACGTCTCTTTGAAAAGCTCAAACCAGCGTCTTTCTTGTTCTTTGAGTTCCTGTTTTTTGTCCCTAATGGGCATGTCTTGGCTACTTGTCGATCCAATCAGTTTGAGCATGCTTCGATAAAGCATCTAGGTGTTGTTTCACTTTGTGGCTTCTTGGGCTTCATCTCTCTTGCATTTGATCCATTTGCTCTTGTCTTGTCAGCGACATAATTTCACCTGTTGGTCAACATCATGCTATCTTTCTTCGGCATTGCTCAGCCTCTGTCAAGGCTTGGTCTCGTAGTTGTCACCTTCGTCTGTTACACAAGGCGCCTTGTGTATGTTTTTGAGTTGGAAGAAAGTATTGCTAACGCACAGATTATTAGCCACACGTAAGATGTGTCATTGGTCATTGATGTAGTTGGTTTGAGTTGCTCATGTGTACGTAAAACTTCTGTGAAACGGTTCAAATTCACATCGAGTCGGGCGTTGTAGTCCCCAAACATCAGGCCAAGCTTGTGACAGGTTCGACAGCAATCATCAGAATACCCTGTGGAATATTGCTTGTGCCTATGGCTTCCCAGTCTGATTCGTTGAGCTCAGGCTGCCGTGTCGGAGCTGACGGGTCGACAAGGATGTGCCCTATTGCCATTTTCTTTCCTATTTGCGTTAGACTTTATACGTTGGGCCCTGGATGAGCAAGGCTGTGGCCTGCTGTGGGGAGAAAAACACTGACTTGCAGATCTCGCGTTTGTGAAAAACATGGCCTTACATGGAAAAAACAAAAACTCAAGGACAGCCCTCGAGCACAAAGGGTTGAAGATTGGCTTAAGGATACATATGCACGAATATTAACACCATTAAGATGAAGATCATGCTGGTCGGATACATATGCACGAATATGCCAGTACACCTGTGCATGTTGGACAACAACGTATTGACGTTGACCGATTTACATACTGATGCCATACGGCAGCACAGCCCAAGATGTAACCAGGTAGGCCTTGGCAATGGTATGAAGACTCCAGCTGATTTTGACATCCAACTTGATCACCCTAGCAACAAAAATTCAGTTCTTCATGTCAGCACTGCAGTAACTGCAGTAAGTGAAATGCTTTTATATGCCACACATGATTTAGACTTGATTCCAAAATTGGTCAGAGCCACCTAAATTCTATCAAATTCATGTTATGTCCAGCTGTGATCAAATCAAACCATGTTAATCTCCATTATACCATACTGTTTTTTGAGTTGATTGTGCAGAATTTGTTTCTTTTTACAGGATAAGGCAGACACTTCTCAAGGTATGGCTGACGGGAGCGGTTCTTCAGAGGCAGCCGATGGCTCGAGTACCCAGCATGCTTTTTTCTCAAAATATGATGCAGTTGAGAAATATTTGAAAGGTAAAGGCTATCCACCCGGCCTCACCTCTGTGGAGAAAAACACCTTCAGGAGACTCTGCTCAAGATTTGCTATCCATGGTGAGGAATTTGTGATATTAAAAGATGCTTACTTGATATTTAGGCAGCTAAGTGACCTTTGACAGCACGGTGGCTTAGCGGTTAGCACTGTTGTCTTTAGAGTCCGAATTCGATTCCCGTCTTGGGGTCTGTGTGTTGGAGATTGCCAGTTCAACCCCTCTGTGCTTGGTGGGTTTCCTCTGGGTGCTCCGGTTCCCTCCCACAGTCCAAGGACATGCAGATTAGGCTAACTGGCGTTAAGTGTGTGAATGCGCATGTGAATGTTAACCGGAGGTCCTACCGCGGTTGTAAAATGGAAATAAATACAATGGTAATCACCATTGGCCTCCACGGTCCCTAGGGGGACTACAGAGGGATGGATAAGTGGCATTTGGAGAAAAAAAAGATATTGAGCTCTCTTAAATTTGAATGCTAACATAAAACTACATGTTTATAAAAACTGATTGCTGTATGTAAAGTAAGGGATTCATTAAATGCTTGACCGATCATTATTACTTCTATAACATTAATAGAATTGGATTGGATGGCGCTATGTTTCATAAATGAATTATCATGCCATTCTGATTAAAATGAATGGAACCTCAGGTTCTAATACAAACTGCTTAAAATTGATATTCTATTGTACTGCTTTTACATTTCAGTACATTTACTGCAATCCTCATAGATCACTTCTGTCCATTTCAGATGGCTTCCTTTTCTACTTGTCTGGCAGAGGCACACAGAAGCATGGGAGGCGCAGGGTGGTGAGGAGTAGAGAAGAGGTACACTCAACCCTCACCATTTATCACAACGACACAAACCACCTGGAGCTGGAGAAGTGTTTGAAGCTCATTTCTCAACACTTCTTCTGGGGCTCTATGAGGGCAGACGTGGCTCTGTGGATTCAGCGCTGCCCCCAGTGTTCGAGCTCTGCGGAAGATCATAGTGGGGAGTCCTGTGTCAGTCCTGAGCCTTTAGAGAACATGCTGGATCAGGACAGGTAGCCTTCAGTATATATTTCTGTACTATCTAAAATGTGTGCAAATGGTACACAAATATTAAGTGCCTTGCTGAAAACTTGCTGATCGTGGCTTATTATTAGGTGTAACATACTGCAGTAGAAACACTACAACATGCATTGAATCTATTAACCATGTTTTCATGTCATGTTGGTGATTATAAGCTTTAAATTGTTTCAGGTCTTCATTGATTTTGTAATAAGCAATTTAAATTTTGGGAAAGTTCTGAATTGACTTCACATTATAAACTTACATAAGCTCACAGTATTATGACAGTGGGGTCTACCCTTACATTAATTAAGGTTGTGTGTCTAATGGCTACACAATATACATTATAGCTTTATATATAGCTTTATAGCTTATAGATATTCCATCTCTTTATCAATTAGGCAATTTCATTTTATTTCTGTACATACAGTATATTGTTTTGTACTTTGGAATTACCACTATGCCACATGCCACCTTAATAATAATAATAATTAAATACTAATAATAATAGTAATAATGTCTTATCAATTGACTTACATTTATTCAAGTTTTTGAGTAAATGTAAGTCAATTAATTAAACATTATTATTATTATTATTAATATTATTATTAAGGTAGCACAGTGGCATAGTGGTTAGCTTCACACCTTCAGGGTTGGCGATTCCCCCCTCGAGTCTGTGTGCATGGAGTTTGCATGTTCTCTTTGTGCCCAAAGTCCAAAAACATGCACATTAGGCTAATTGGCATTCCCAAATTGCCCATAGTGTGTGTGTGTGTGTGTGTGTGTGCCCTGTGATGGATTGGCATCCTATCCAAGGTGTACCCTGCCTTGTGCCCAAAGAATCCTGGGGATAGCCTCCGAACTCCCCTAACCGAAAGAAGCATATAGACAATGAAAGAATTATTATTATTATTAATATTATTATTATAACAGGATTTTATGAGGACATGATGCTGCTTTATTATTTCCTGTCCTCCCTCTAAGATTTTTACTTTTATCTAGTCCAGCACAGATAAATGGGGTTGTGCCAGCTGAAAATAACCTTCACCTGTCAGTCACGGAGTTGGCGATCCCGCAGTGTCTGATCATCACTACGCCTGAGATCCTCACTCCAACTCAACCCCACAGCACTGTCGCTGCCCGCGAGGGAAGAGTTCTCGGACTGCCTGACTCAGTAGCAAGGTACAATATTGTGCTAGAAATATCTCATTTACTGCAGTATGTCTGACATGCTTTCTTATCAACGAAGAGAAAAACAGAAATCATTTGATCCATTACTATGCGTAACAGTTATTATTTGTAAGCATTATTATTGTAGAATTATATACCACAGTTCAGTTGAATTTAAGATTCAAATAAGTTTTGATTTCCATTTTCTAACTCGGAGAATAGTTATGGCCGAGGTGTTTTTGCTATATGGTTTCTCTGTAACATGATGAGCTACATACATGTCTTCTTTGAAAGGGAGAAAAAAGAAAAACTATCAGGCGTAAGGTTTGTAGAAAATAATCTGATAGTAGAGTTGTTTTAGTTTACCAACGATAGCACGTCCTAAATATGTTTTATACCTTACATAAAACAAAAAAGGTCTGTTACTAATTTTGTCTAGTTCATGTAGGTCTAAGAGCTCCATCAAAAAGATTTTTGTTAACACTTCAGCTGAAATACCTCAAATAACTAATTTATCTCTTTATTTCATTCCTCTTTCAAATGCACCACTCACTTATTGCACATCTCAGGTTGCACAATTCTGTCCACTGAATATTCATCCTCATTGCCTATATTTGCACATATTTATGTTTATATATTATACTTTGTTTTGTCGTTGATGCATGGGTCATTTCCCACATGTGTACTTGTGTTGTTGTTTTTTGCGGGGGTTTAAACTGTGATGCAATCGTTGTTTTTGGAGCATGATTTCTCACTGAATTGAGAAAGAGAGATTTGTTTCATGTGAAACCAACTACATGTTAATTGCCCAGTGTTTTGGAATGGAATTTTCACCAAGCACATACTAGTGTATTTCTTTAAAGAGCAAGCCAGTTTTTTGTCACCCACCTTTTTAGGTGACACACAGAATGATTTATTAGATAGAGTGTATTCATATAAAGATGAATAAAAATGTTTCATCAGTTCTGGGAGCACAGAACATAATTCGTCTTCTGAATAGCTGTGTTTCTGCTTAGTCTACAGTTTTACAGACTTAGTTCTAGGCAAAAAGATCCTACCACTAATCTGCTGTGCTATACTTTTTTTTTTCGGGTAGTGCCATTGGTTCTTGTCAGCTGCTAGAGGCTTCAGCAGTGGAGCAGAGAAACAGCGGCTTGAGTGCCAGGACTGTGGTTCAGCAGTGCGCGCATGCCTTACTGCAGGTCAAGCCCCAGACCGCCGACGCAGACTCTGAATGGGTCGAGGTAGTTTTTTTTATTTTTATTTGTTTTGTCAAGTGTTACGTACTTAACTTGTATAAACCCCTATATATATTAAAGTGGTTGATGATGTCATGTGGTGATGTCATCTTCTTTACAGGTTCGTGATGGGATTGTCATCTATGTGTGCTTTTATAAAGGTGCTACTGACAAAATCATCCCCAAAATGGGTAAGTATCGAGAATTTCATGACAGGATCACTTCAGGATGCTTTTTTTTAAAACACTTTCATTTTAATCTTTTACTGAAGATTGTGTGTAAAGGTTTGCATAAGTCAAACTGGAAAAAAATCTTATATACTACATCCTTTTCCTAATGAGCATGACTTTAATATTCTGTTAACTGAGGCACTTGTGTACTGTACAGTTACACGGAGACCTCTGGTCATTTGGCGGAATTTCATTTTTTAACAGAATGACTAGTTTTATTTGTTTATTAATTTATGGGTTTGGGTACAAGTCTCTCTGTCACTATTTTTCATATTATTGATACATCTTTACTCTACAAGTAAGATAAATGTTCTCATCGGTGCTCTTATTCC
>JAOTRS010000002.1:8231533-8243639 GCA_028565755.1 Dinotopterus cunningtoni
ATACATACATACATACACACACACATACATACACACATACATACATACACACACACACATACATACATACACACACAACATTTCATTATTTATACAATACAATATATATATTTTTTTTTCAAGTCTTAAAATGTGACAAGAGCATAAGATGACTTTTTCACAGTGTTTTTAATTTAGAGCGTAATTATAAAAGTTTATAAAATAGTGTGTATCAGCATTTTATTCTGGCATGAGGCCATAAGCTGATGTCCAAAATATATTTTAAAACATGTTCTGTAATGTGTTCTCTACAGTAAACACCTTGCTCAACGCAGCGTTCTTTCCCATGAGTACGGGCAGACACGTGTCTGTCATGGAGCGTCCAGGAAGTGTGATGATCATTCCCCAGGACACCATGACTGGTGTAGTTAAAGGCAGCAGAGTGCAGCACCACAATGTCATCGAAAGCTGGAAAGGACTTTACCTCTACGAACAGTTCGTAACTCAGTGTGAGAAAGTGGTGGCTGCATCAACAAAGTGCACCAAGGCTGGCGTGGTCATCAGACACGGAGTTTATGAAAACATGCAAACTTTATATCTTAACAGCAACGCACCCCTTACTCACGTTCTAGAGTTTTAATCAGGGGGTCACTTTTCAAGTTCCTGTTCAGACCTTTCTTTCACCATGTTCATAAAGAGTTTGGATAAGACTTAGAGTTTTATTTATTTTCTACTGATTATTTACAAATGTTTAAGAGAGAGTACAGTATATTTTGGGATGTTTACAAAACCTTGGAAAATAAATCTTTGTTGAATTTTGCTTTCTATTTCTGTTGCAGATTTGTACTTATTTATTCAAGGATCTGGCAGACAGAAAGTAAAGATAGAAATACAGGCGTTAGATTCAGTAACGTGTTACACCAAAAATCACCAAACATAAAGTATCTTATTATTATTAATATAGTTGCAAGCAACGATGACGGGCCCAATCACCCTGTGCCATCGCCACCCGGTTGCACCGCACAACTTGCACACATCACACACTATACAGGGCTAATGTCAGTTTGGGCCCTAAATATTTGTTGAGTGAGTTAGTGTGTGTGTGTGTGAGAGTGAGGGAGAGAGGTGTGTGTGTGTGTGTGTGTGTGAGAGAGAGTGAGGAAGAGGGAAAGAGGTGTGTGTGTGTGTGTGTGTGTGTGTGAGAGAGAGAGTGAGGGAGAGAGGTGTGTGTGTCTGTATGTGTGTGACGTGTGGATGTGTCAGTCTGTGTGTGACGAGTAAATGTGTTTGTGTGTGGTGTGTGAGTCTGTGTGTTAACATTATTGATGTGTGTGTGGGTGTGTGTGTTTCTGCGTGCGGGCGTGTGACACAGAGATGTGAGTGTTAAAATTTGTAATATGTGATATACATAAGTATGAGTGTGTTTGTGAAAAGGTGCGTCTGTGTGAGTGTGAGAGTGTTAACAATGTGATGTACTGTAGGTGTTTGTGCATGTGTGTGCGTCGTGACTGAGATGTGGGTATGTGTGTGTGTGTGCGTGTGAGTGTTAACATTTGTAATGTGTGTTTGTGTGTGTGTGCATGTATATGTGTGTATGTCTGAGTGAGTGAGTGTTAACATTTCTGATGTGTACGTGTGTTCAGTAGGCTGCAGACGCTGGAAGAAAAGCATCACAGTATGATGTTACTCAATGTGATGTCACTGAACGTGGTGTCACTGAATATAATGTCACTCAAAATAATGCCACACATAAAGTTATTAATCATTTTTCAGCGTAAGTTTAAGACAGTGTCATGGCTGATCCGTTTGAGGTATCGAAAATCCCCAGGAGGCCGGTTATTTTGGGTCGTTCGCTGGAAAAGGAATCCAAAATCCTGATAGATTTTGATATACTCCTCCTAGGCAATTTATACAATCTCCACCAAACCGGGCCTATGTGATCTCAAGACATTGAGGTATACTCACATTCTCATAACGTGATAAGGTAAATGTATTTTCGTGTGCAAGCAGGGACTCTGACATGACTAACCATGACAGCATAACTACTGTAAAAGGGAGGGCCAGAGGGAAATGCAGACATTAGGGCACCCTGGAAGGTAAGAAGGTAACCAGTCACTTCACTGTCATCCACATCTCTTTGGACTTTATACTGAAAGTTAACCACAGCCGATTTCAAATGCCACATGTGAAATAACCTCTAGAACTTTTATCTGATATATACTGTATATAAACATGGCGGCACGGTGGCTTAGTCGTTGGAACTCCAGGGTTGGGGTTTAACTGCTGTGCTTGGTGGGTTTCCTCCCACAGTGCTAAGGCATGCAGAGGTTCCCAAATTGCCCGCAGTCAACCTGACCCCTAAGTAACTGCCAGAGAAATGATAAACATACCTCCAGGTATGTCTATCGTCTGATGTGCTGGATGGAACGTAAATGGACCAAAATACCAACAAATATAAATACATAAACGTGCTTCAATTCCTTCACTGTTCACTTGATTAGAGGGTACATACCATTATAATAAAACTAAAAGTCTGCACATTCATTATGTAATTTCATTTCCAATATGTTGTGGTAGACATGTGAAATAACATTTACTTATGTAAGTGCGTGACTGTACGGCTGTGGACCAAAGGTCTGATAAAGACAGAAATATAAATTTTCACAAAGTTTGCTCCCATCATTCTTGGATGGTTGGAAGAAGTTGCTCTGGGAGGATGTTTTTGTACCAGTCTTTATTTATGGCTGTGTTCTTGGTCAGACTTGTGAATGAGCCCACTTCCTTGGCTGAGAAGCAACCCCACACATGAATGGTCTCAGGATGCTACACTGTTGGCATGACACAAGACTCATCCTCTCTCAACCATTCAAGAACAGTTTGGTGATGAACAATGCCTTTTCCAGCATGATGGAGCACCTTGCCATAACGCAAAAGTGATACGTGGCTTGGACAATAAAACAAAAAATTTTGGGGGCATGGCCAGAAAACCCACCATACCTTAGTCCCATTGAAACCTCAATCCTCAAGAGGTGGGTGGACAAACAAAAACCCTACAAATTCCGACAAACTCTGTGCATTGATCATGCAAGAATGGGCTGCCATCAGTCAGGGTGTGGCCCAGAAGTTGATTGACAGAATTAAAAAAAAAGAAGGATCAACACTGCAAATATTAACTCTTTGCATAAACCTAATAATATTGTAAAAAAAAAAAAAAGCCATCAACACTTATGAAATGCATGTATTTATACTTCAATATACCACAGTAACATCTGACAAAAAGATCTAAAAACACTGAAGCAGCAGACTTTGTGGAATATTTGTGTCTTTCTCAAAACTTGGCCCTATTCTACAACAGGTCGCCAGGGGGCGATGTGCATCTCCAGGTTACACCGCTATATCAGGCATAGAAGAAGATCTAGTAGTAGTAGAAGTTAAAGGGGAATCATTGTGTGGAGTAAATACACCTGGACAAGTAGAACACTAGAGGGTTGGTCTGTTCACACGTACGAGCATTTCTGCTATGTTTAGAGATTTATTCGATCCTCTACCGGGATGAAATGAGACCGAATACTTCATTCCGGTGATTCTAGCTGACTCGGCTAACCGAGCCGCCGTTGTTTCATTTAGCATTAACACCGCTGTTCAACCGGCCAGCTAATGGAAGTGAGTCTCAGTGGACACCACGGCGTCCGGAGGCCAGGGTCAGGCGGTTTACGGAGTCGGAAAACATGCACGCGCGCGGAGAAGGCGCGCGCGCACGACGAGACACCTGACACGCGCCACGTTGACTCCGTGGACTCCCCCAGCCAGGCGCGTTCGAACGGATCCTTAACAACATCATCATCATCTTCATCATCATTATCCAGTGATCTCTCTAAACCCCGGCGCTCTCCCCGTAGTAATACCGCTCCAGTGCTCCCTCTGCTCTCGGTGCTGCTCCTGTCCGCGTGCACGCGCTTCTACACGCTCACCGAGCCGCCGCACGTGTGGTGAGGGCGTCTTTGACAAAATAAATACACGCATGCATGCATACACATTCACACTATATAGACGAAAAGTATATTGGACAAACCTGCGATGACATTGCATCAAAATACATACACTTCAATATAAAGTTGGTCCCCCTTTCACAGCTTTCTCTCTTCTTGGAAGGCTGTCCACAAAGTTTTGGAAGAATTCTGTAGAGCATTCATGTTCGATGCATGCAGTTATGAGGTCAGGCAATGATGTTGGATGAGAAGGCCTGGCTCGCAATCTCCGTATGTGTTCATCCCAAAGGTGCTCGATGGGGTTGAGGTCAGGGCTCTCTGTTAGGGCCAGTCAAGTTCTTCCACATCGAATTCATTCAACCCTGTCTTTATAGTCCTTGCTTTGTACACTGGGGCACAGTCATGTTGGAATAGAAAAGAATCTTCCCCAAACTGTTACCACAAAGTTGAAAGCATAATGTTGTCCAAGATGTCTTGGTATGCTGAAGCATTAAGGATGCCCTTCACTGGGGATCAGGGGCCTGACTGAAACACCCCGAATTCAATAATTAACAGGTTTGGCCAAATACTTTAGTCCATATAGTGTATAAAAGCCCAGCCTTTTAAATCCGTCACCACTTGGATTTAACTAAGCAAAAAGTTAAGGGTTTTTTCTTGGATGATTACTGCAGCGATTAATATGGTTCAGAAATATGGTCAGAAAAACATCTTAAATGAGCCACTTAAACACTTAGTGACATCACCTTGTAAAAAAAATAATAAATAAAAAAATCAGAGTAGAACTTACAAATATGTTTAATGGTGAAAGTAAGAGCATTTCCACATGCACAATACGAAGACAACTCAGTGGACATATCAGTGAAAAAGACTTCACTTTGTTAAGAGAGGCAGACAAAGTGATGCACGCATCCTGTTAAGTACCTGCCATACAAGCGTGTGGAGGCAGTAATATGATCTTGGGTTGCCTCTGTTGGCTGGGTCTAGGCTCAGCACAGTTATGTGCCCGAAAAATGATTTTAAATGACTACCTGAATACACTGAATGACCTGGGCCCGTATTCACAAAGCTTCTTAAGCCTAAAAGTTGCTCCTAGTGATAAAATTCTTAGAATTATGACATTTTCTTAAAATTATCTTTTCAATTTAGGACTAAATCTTAGTAAACATAAAATTTATTCATGAAACATCTTAGACCTAAAAACAGCTCCTAAGGTAAAAATTGTTAAGAGTAGAGAGGAGGACTTTCTATAGCAGAGGACAAAATGGCAGAAAGAAGAAATATTCTCCAAACACTAAACCACAGAGGGCAGACCCTAACCCCATTAAATTTTTTTGGGATGTGCTGGAGAAGGTTTTACATAGTTTATTAAAATAATGCTGTGACCAAAATCAAAGCAAAAGAGGATTCAATGAAATGTGTGTGAATTTATTTGTAAAAAATATTTTTTTGGCTGGGCAGGATATTATTTTTGTTTGTTTGTTTTAAAATTTGCATCACTTGTGAGTCCTAGTCACATGACTAAGTATAGCTTTTGGTGATGTTCGTGGAAAAAATTTGATGTTAAAAAGACATCCAGTCACATTTTTTTTGGGGAAAATTGCTCTTTTTTTGCTCTATTTGTTGTAATTTATCTTACCATAATAAGTCTTTAAATCAAAATATTATTTAAAATACAAGACAAAAATATATTTAAAAATGAAATGACGGTTGTAAAACATTTAAATTAAAACATTTCAAATGTTGAGATCTGAAATGATTTATTGTTTATTTGCAGCTGGGATGAGACCCACTTTGGGAAGATGGGCAGCTATTATATCAACCGCACGTTTTTCTTTGATGTTCATCCACCGCTCGGCAAGGTGAGGAGCTCGTCTGTACTGAGGTACCAAACTGTAAAGTTTAACTGTCTTCAGCTGCACTCACTGGCCATTTCATTAGCCACATCTGCTTTTATACAGGGTGACAGTGTAGGTATAACATTATTGACTGCATCCAGGGCGGGACTGGAAATCAATCTTACTTAAGGAATTTCTTTTCAAATGCTCCTCCACCATTTGTCCAAAATTATATAAGTAATAAGACAGCATCACTGAAATTCTGAACTGCAAGTTTTCTCATCTTTTGACTAATCTGCACACGCACTCCTGTAATCTGTCGACAAACTTCTTTAACGAGGAACCTCTCTAGTGACACTTGCTTTTGCCTCCTTTTGAGGATTTTGTGGAAATGTGACGTTGCATTGTCGTTAAACAGAATCATCTCCCGCACTGCTACAGCCTTTTTAACCTTTTTCTTCACAGTGACCGTTGTTGCAGTACAGTACAGTACTAAAGAACAGTCACTACACTTGGGCACAAAATAAACGCATGTGTGTTTTTTTTGTGCGGTCACAATGATATAGTAAACAGTACACGTACACACGGATGTTAACTATACGAGTGACGTACGCTCACTGAGATTAAGCATGGGAGATGATTACTCACAATCCCACAAAACGAGAAAGAAGTAGCATTGGTGATCACGTGACACTTGACAGACAAAGCGCATGCATACTACTCGTATGTAACCAGTTACAATTTATTAAAAAAAAATTGCTCATCTTGCAAAACGCTCGCAGACCAAGTCACTCGCAATACAATGTTTCACTGTACTCCTCTTAAATATTGCCATAGAAACTAAGCTCCTCGTGTGTCACCAGGTTTGTTTACTTCATGTATAGCGTTCACTATTTAGCTATTTAATAATTGTATTACTGAAAGCGCGAGTATGTATAGTCTGGCTAACTTTTTTTTTTTTTATGAGCACAGATGCTGATTGGCTTAGCAGGATACCTGACGGGTTACAATGGCACCTTTCCTTTCATCAAACCAGGCGACAAATATGAGCATCACAACTACTGGGGGATGAGAGGGGTAGATATTCTCTTGTTACCTCTATGTCTGATAGTTTAATGTTACTTACCTGAGGTGTGTTTTTTAATTAGGAATAGTCAGTGAGGACAAAATATTAAGACATTATCCGCTTGGTGGATATATGTTTTATTGCTTTAGCAGCTTAGCTGATGTCATTTATGGTGTTAAAACATTTCTTGACTCCCTTGTCCATTCAGTTCTGCGCAGCACTCGGCTCCTGTCTGCCTCCTTTTGCTTACGTGGTGGTCTGGGAGCTTTCTCGTTCTACCATGGCTGCTCTTATTGCAGCTTCCCTACTTATTTTCGGTATGCATAATGACAAGATGGATCATATTATTCTTTGCAAAAATGTGAAATATGTGATTATAACCTGCAAGTAAGCATGTATTAAAAAAAGAAAACTGCAGGTAATATTTAAGACTTTATGACTGCTTCCCCTTTAGACACTGGGTGCATCACCCTCTCTCAGTACATCCTGCTCGATCCCATCCTCATGTTTTTTATTATGGGTGCTGTGCTGTGCATGGTCAAATTCAACCGGCAAAGACTCAGGTGAGCCAGCACACACTAATCTAGTAGCTAAACTGTGCACACTGTTTTTGTTGTCAGATTTCTCGTTTACAAAATCTATAATACGGCATTTTGTGTCACACTGACAATTTAGCATTTCTTTTTCACTGTGAGTGTTTGGATATGTCATAAATGTTGGAACTGATGCAAAATTTGTACACATGCATCAACCTCCAGCTCAGATACAGTTTGTAAACCATCACTGCACACTGAATACAGATATGACAAAATATTAAATAAATAAAAAAAAAAACGAGAAAGAGAGTAAAATTGGATTTAGTTTTGCTAAACAGGTAATGCATGTATTTGCTTTGCATAATTTTGTGGACAATGAATGAATGAAATTCGTGTGCTTTGGGTTTTAATTCTCATTGTGAACTTTGTATTGTGCAGAACCCCCTGCCTTGCACATTTTGGGATTCTCCAGGACTAGGGTCGAGAAACCCTGCTTTAGCTTCAGTAAATAGATATGATTAGCAGAATAATGCATAAATAGTTGCATTTGCATTTACTTTAGACTTGGTTAGATTGTTGTCTGGATCTGTATTACAGCAATCACATGTGATAATGTTGGTATGTCAACATTAAAACCATTAACATTAAAATCACCTAGAGTTAAGGCACTACTTGTGCTTCTGGGGCGGCTCTGGCCTGCAGAGGATGACTCTAAGGGACCTCTGTGGGTGTTGGACTGCTGATCAGAAGGTCCCAGGTTCAAACCCAAGCATTATCACCTTATCCCAAGTGATCAAGTGATCAAATGTATAATGAGATAAAAATGTGAGTGCTTCAAATGCTTTAAATGTCAACATGTCGAGGCACCAGGTGTTAGCCGCAGGTTCTTTTGAGTGCTGTGGGTTGCTGCACGTACATGTCAAACTGGTATGCACAGGGTGTCCTGAGACCTTTCTGTCATGGCCAGTGTTGACTTTTTTTTTTTTTTTTTTTAATAATTTGTGCTGCATTGGCTTGGCTGTGGACGTACTGTAGATGGGCCTTGAGGGCTCCTGATCCTTTCACCAGATTGCTGGCATACAATGCATTAATTGCCTTCAAATCACTTTTGGATAGAGTGAGGGAATGCAGCTAAACATTGATTCATAACTTTCCAGATTTTGTTTTAAACTTTGGATTATTGAGCTGCAGGATAAAACCATGCTTAATTTGTAATTTTTTTTTTTTTCTTTCTTTCTTTCTTTCTTTTTTTCTTATTAGTATGTTCTATAATAACTCGTATAACGTATGCGATGGGTTCATTTTCATTCTAAACCTTGGGGGTGTGCAACCATTTGTTCCTGATAAATGTTATCATTTATTTTTGTATATAATGTTGGAACTGAACGTGGACCATGACTGAATAACAATTTTAGACAAATCGTAAAACAACAGCAGAGAAGAAATGTATAGTTGTGGGCACATTAATAATTTTCTGTAAACTCAGCAGCATTTGACGATGAAGTATATATTTTACCTTTGACCCATATATTCCCCTCTTTGATGATAATTAAAATTTTCCCCCATTTTTTTGTTTGTTTGTTCTAGAGCTTTTAGCTGGTCCTGGTGGCTGTGGCTGCTTCTGACAGGAGTAAATCTCGCTGGCTCTCTGGGGGTGAAGTTTGTAGGGCTGTTTGTCATCTTATTAGTGGGTATCAATACAGCGTGGGACCTCTGGAAACTACTGGGCGATGTTCGTCTCTCTCTGGTACGGACGAGGGCAATGTAGATAAACGATTAAACATTCATGGGTCAGCTCTACCTGGGTTCATTTACAGTTTTCATTTCTCATCAGGTGGATTTTGCCAAGCACTTGGCTGCCAGGGTGTTTGGGTTGATAATGATTCCCTTGTTTCTTTACACTACAATATTTGCTGTTCATTTTGTGATATTAAACAGAAGGTATGCAAAAGTCTTTCTTCTTCTGTTATCATACATTTACTACTTACATGCAGTGAATAAAAAAAACCAAACACTTCAAGAACACTACTCTTGATTCTTCTTTCTTACGCAGTGGTCCAGGAGATGGTTTCTTCAGCTCGGCTTTTCAGTCTCGCCTAATTGGAAACAACCTTCACAACGCCACCATGCCAGAATGTGAGTGTATTTTGACAGATTTTTTTAATCAGGAGTTTTACTGTTTCTATAGAACCATTGCGAAAACATCTCCAGAACAGTAATTAGTTAGGTTCAGGGCTACTGTAGGTCATTGTTTGTCTACAGCATAAGGACTGAACTATGTGTATTATAAATTTTAACCATTCAAGGAGCACTTCCTGTCATGAGTTGGCAGTGTAATTAAAGCTATCATATCCCAATCCTTGCAGGCATCTTCACAAGGACTTACATAATGCATATCATAAGGTTATGCTTTTTTTGAAAGTCCCATTACACATTTAGCCCCATTTGCTGTTAAAATAATGTCCGCTCTACTGGGAGCGTTCTGCCACAAAAGTGTTAGTGAGGTCCTGCCTGAAGACACATCTTGCAGTTAGTCTTCCAGTTTATCCCGAGGGTTTTCAAAGGTGTTGAAGTCAGGGGTCTGTACAGGCTGTTTAAGTTTATCCACTTCACCTTTAGCGCATCATATCTTTATAAGCTTCAAAAAGGAAATGAATCTCACACGTCAAATGTAACACTGTTGTCTCTGCGCCTTTAAATCGTGAGTGGATGCCATTTTGTCTCAGTTGTTTTTTACTTTATTGGACTGTGAACTTTGTTTTGTTAAGGATTTTCCGAAATAAGGATTATTCACCATCAGGACAGCTTTACAGGACAAGCATTTTCTATCATCATGCTACTGGACTGATTAATTAAAACCATTGAGGCCGACTCATTTCTCCCGCATCCCCACACGGACACACATAACATATCCCAGACTTTAGACATTTTATACATTCACATACACACTGAAAATATCGTATATGATTGTGCATATTGTTATCTGATGCACTGCAGTGTCAATTTTTCATTTGTTTGCATCTACAAATGTTCGTAGATCCAGGGTCCATTTGTATCTGTGGATATGCGTAACTCGAATGTCCAGGGACTACCAGGTTTATCATGATTCACTGCCTGGCCAAAATAATTTTAACACTTATATTTCGTTGGATTGCCTTTTGCTTTGATTAAGGCACGCATTCTCCATGCCATCATTTCAATAAGCTTATGCAATGTCACAACGTTTATTTTTGTCCAGAGTCACATTCATTTCTCTCCAAGATCTTGTATTGATGATGGGAGAGTCGGACTGGTGCATAAAGTCTTAAAGATTCTCAATGGGGTTAATGTCTGGACTCTGTAGTAGCTAATCCATGTGTGAAAATGATGTCTCATGCTTCTTTGAACCACACAGTTTGAATCTGATGAATCCTGGCATAGTCATCTTGGAAAATACCCGTGCCATCAGGAAAGAAAAAAATGCATTTTTTTGCTTGATTCAGGCCAATAATTTTATCCTTTTAAAAGAGACTAACATTTTTGCCACAACCACAGAATATGTCTTCTGACATAGTTGATTTAGAAATGAGAAGTTACTCACTGCAACAGTTAGGGTTAAATAACTTGTTGCCAACCGAACCATATTAATCACTGCTGTAATTATCCAACTGAAGGTTCTTACCTATTTGCTGAATTAAATCTAGGTGATGATTATTTATTCTGCCCTCTCCTACGTCTTTACCTCATGCTTTTATTTTGAACACACCACAGCAGTCAGACTTCCATCAGAAGTGGCAGTGCAGAATAGAGCTATAAAAGTTATGCAAAATTAGATCTAGTGAAATTGCATGCATTTGGTTTTTAAGAATTATTTCTCTCTACAAACAGACTTGGCATATGGCTCAGCAATAACAGTGAAGAACCTAAGAATAGCTGGAGGTTATCTTCATTCACACTGGCACCTGTATCCAGAGGGGGTCGGAGCCCAACAGCAGCAGGTCAGTACTGCCTTACTAGGATTTTAATCACAGTTACAGTGAAACCTCGAATTGTGAGTAACGTGGTTTGCGAGTGTTCTGCAAGACAAGCAAAGATTTTTTTATAAATTTTGACTTAGAAAACGAACAAGTCTTGGTTTACGAGTACTGAGTATCATGTTCACGCATGCGTTTTGATGCCGAGCGTCACATGTGTGTACAGCGCGTGTGTAAAGCAAAAGCAAGTCTCATTAGAGACATGCATTTTCTTTCTCTGTATCAGTCTGCTTATTGTGTCTGTGTACGTGCGCGTCATTGGACACCATGCCACATACACACACACACACACACAGACCCCTCCTACTTTTGCCTTCATAGACACACAGACACACACTCTTTCTCTCTGCTCCACACAGAAACACTGCTCTGTCGTGATCCTTTCCTGCGCGCACAAACACTTATCTGTCTGGATTTATTTTTACTTTTTTTTTTAAGGTAAAGTGCAGGTAAATTTGTTTTATTTTTATTTATATTTTGTGTTAAATATTTTTAGCTATTTATTTTTTGGGGCTGTGGAACGAATAATTTGAGTTTTCATTATTTCTTATGAGAAAATTAGATTTGGTTTAAGAGTGTTTTGAAATACGAGCCCGCTCCTGGAATGAATTATGCTCGTAATCCAAGGTTCCACTGTACTTGTAAATAAACCTAACTAAGTTTAATTGCCTTTCCTTACGCAATTTAT